>JASGAU010352204.1:0-17392 GCA_030220045.1 Australoheros facetus | reverse complement strand
AAAAAAAAAAAAAAAAAAAAAGAATGTATCCACTGGGAACATAAACGTGGCCACAGCTGAATAACAACACCGTGACTTTAACAGACTGATAAAGGCAGCAATGTCTGAAAAGGGCTTAAAAGGAAACCTGGAAACATCAGTGCTTCACCTCTATTACAACCCCAGAAAGGTAAATCTACATTAGTACACAAGTACTTCCATATTATGGAATGTCTAACATGACATAGGCTACATATTTTATACTGCAGATACAACTTCATGAGAGGACGGGGGGATATAAATGACACGGCTCTGTAATTAGGCACAAATGATCTCAGTATTTGCACATATGGAGAAATCTCCAAAAGCCAACCCAAGGGGGTTATATAAATGGGTGTTAAGATTCCCATGAAGGCACACACTGCTGAAGCTTGTGTTTCTCCAATTTGCATTGCATTCTGCCCTGAGTACTGTAGGAACATGTTGTTTTCCAAAATCATGATTATTCATAGTCCTTAACCAGCCAGGGTTTGCAGGTTTAGAAGCTGTCGATGTGGAAAAAAGAAAAAAAAAAAAAAGAAGAAAAAAGTCACCATGTAAGTGGTTGCAATGGCTTGCTAAGTTTTAAAAAGTCCTTCAAACTTGAAAATCTCTCACTATTCCCAGTACTTCCCTTTTAATTGTCCTGCTGTCAGATTTTGCTACGAGCATATTCAAACTGGAAATCTGTGCCCAGCTGCTGGTCTGCGCAAAGAGAAAGTAATGAGCATGGAAGACCACCCTTGAGTGCAGTTAAGAGTTCAAGCTCTGCTGTTATAATGATAATTGAGGGAGTTGAAAGTCTTAATTTTTAAAAGCAGTCAGTCAAAAACACATGTCCAGCTTTCCATTTGTCCAGTTAAATCATTCTGATTGGTCAGTTGGGGCCATTAATCATCTAACAGCTGACACAAAATCAGTTGGTCAAGAAGGCAGATGAGATAAAAGGCGAATCCTAGGTCAGTCCTAATAGTGTGGAATCCAGATGGTGATCATGAGCAGCTCCCCTTTTCACATAAAACAAGGCTGATTCCAGACCTGCCATTAAGTCCATTCCTCTTGTTTCCCTGGAGCACCAATGCCAAGATTCACAGTGTTCTTGTAGCCCATCTGAGAAGAACTGAGTGCCCTTTGAGAAGTTTGCCTGGTGGAAAAGGTCACAGGCTGTCCGTGCGGGCGTGACAACTGTCACACACTCTGACCGGATGGTCCCAGCCTCGAGAGGGCACAGGCTTGTTATGTGTGGAGCAGGGCCCACACACGCCCTGTCCACAAGCCCTGCAGTGGTGCTTCGACATGGCTGGAGTGAAAGGTTTGGAGCACTGGTGGCACGTGGTGATGTCCTGATCTGGCACCCAGTAGTCTGGCCGAGCCACGTCCTTCATGAAACCTGGAGAGGTCGAGCCAAACAGAGAAGAATGAGTTTAAGATTTTAATCAGGGATTTGCTTGCTGAAATAAATAAATAAATACACACATAAATGCATAGCTCACTAACAGGGGGAGAGGATGTATCTTGTTTACAGTACACAACAAAACAGAACATATTCCCTGTGAACAACCTTCATACAACTCTTTTCTTTTCTTGAAGGGTTTGATTGCTCTATAAAAAAAGGAGCTTCCAGGACTTCTATTTGACTCGAGGTCATATTTTTCAGTGTTTTGACTTCTTCACAAGGGAAGGTCTCTTTTTGTCCAGTATTGTTAAACCAGCTTACATTCATGAAAATCACCTCCATTATAACTCATTCACTCCTTTTGCAGCCCCATTAAAGAAAATTCCAACATCCCCCTCCGTGTTCTACTGTTGGATAAAGATATCAGCATGACTCTGTACTCCAGGGACAAATTTTTATTTATTTTTTGGTACTAGAAGCTTTCTGGTTTATGTTTGTAGTCTGAGTAGTACTGATCAACCACTGGACTGTATACTAGTAAACAATCTGTGCGGAGAAACAAAGAGGACTGCATTTTCTGAAATGCGAACCTAAAAATGACAATTTTGCCTTTTATTTTGCTTTTTTTAAAAATTGATCTGTGTTAGTAAACTACAACAAACAGTCTTAAACCCGATACCAGTTATTCACAAGTCTACTCTCTACACTCAAAGCCCCAAAACACACGGCCGTTGTCCCCAGAGGCTGGGTCATCAGAAGAGAGCCAATAGGTTCTCAGATGACAGCTGAATCTATGGAGTCACCATTGTGGTCCTGGTCAGGTTGGTGGTTCAGACTCATTTGTTTTAGTTTGTGCTGCCAATATTTACAAGGCTTCTTTTCAAGTGCTTTGCCAAAGTTTGATCCTATAGATTTGTTTTCCTCCCTGGAAACCGTTCACTGAGGCTGGCTTCATGCTAAGCCCTTCACTCTGTGGGAGCACTGAGCCCCTGAAACACAAGTTTCCACAATAAATGCTTGTGCCAAGTCAGAGGCTTTTATCCATCTGTGTTTTAGAGCAAGGTCAAGTAAACTGCAATTCTGCCAAAGGATTCTAGTATTACCTCCACCAATAAGGTTATATGACTGGTTGGGTTTGTCTGTCTGTAAGCAGAATTACATGAAAATATATGAATGGATCTGCATTAAAAATTTAATAGAGGTGGGGTTTGACCGAACTTAGAAGTTAACAACTTTTGCAGTAAATCTGGATCTGGATTCAAGAATTTTTGGAAGGATTTTTTACTAATAAGTGGTAGACAAGACAAAAATGGGACATTTCATGTCATATCTTTACAAAGGCATATCAAATTGAAATAAAAATAATAACAAAAAGTAGTAAGTGCTGTCTTGATGTTTCCAAAAAACCCTCAAACTAATCTGGACCCACACATTCTGCTGGATGCAGCCGTGTTTCTGCTAATGATCAGAAGCCTGATGGTTTTTGATTCCATCGTTACAAAGTCGCCTAATTTGTAGCCCTAATTTAAAATCACATGACTAATGGCTTCTGTTGCAGTTGTCACAGGTTCTCCTTGTTGCTGCACTGATGTTGAGGTCTGGGGGTCTGCAATTTCAATGTAGTTCATCAAACTACTTTGATTTTTCATTACAAATGATGTGAAATCAGTAATGTTATTGGTTGATAATATATAATTTTAGTGGTACTGAAAACAAGTGCACTCAGTCATGTTGGATGATGTACACTGGTTTAAAGAATAACATAGTAGATCACTGAACCTAATTAAAATTTATGAAAGCAGCCATGCAACCATGTCTCAGATAGGGCGATAGTACTGAAGCCAGTAGATTAGTCGATTATAACCCACTCAGACCAAATCAGCTTTGAACTGTAAAACTGGTAACTGTGAGAAGAGTAAAGCTAAGTGTGTAATTGCGAGATGCGTCTACAACCAGCAGTGCTTACTAAACATCGACAGCACAAAATGCTGCAACAAAGCATTTCAGCCAACTGTGCTCCATCAGCTGAACAAACTAGGTCTACTAAACCATCTTCATCTTTTCCGAGAACATCGCAGACACTGCAGTGGAGCTAAAGCCGCACAGACTGGCTGTGCTAACTGGCAAGCAGAGAGGAGACGGCCTGGCAGTTTACTCCAACAATTCACGGTGTCTGAACGCTGAGGTGGTTTCAAAGGTCGTCATACCAGACATAGAGCTACTGCTGTCTCTTCTACCTGCCACGAGAGTTTACGGCGGTCATCATTGTTATTAGTGCACTAATAGCAAACCAACAGCGGCTCAACCCACTTAGGAGAATCAGAAAGGCAGGTCTCCCCACTGTCCACTTGACGACCTTCTATAGGGGCACCACTGAGTATATGTATTATGACCTACATCCTCACTTCCTGGTTTGGCAGCAGTAAGAACTATGAGAAACATCAGCTGAACATGTTGGTGAAGACAGCCAGAAGGATCATAGCTGCCCCCTCCCATCACTGCTGGACAGCTCCAGTTAGCACTGCATCCGTAGGGTGTCATATCCTAAAAGACCCTTACCACCCATCTCATAGCCTGTTCTCCTTGGTACCATCTAAGAGAAGGTTCAGAAGCATCAGCTGTAGATCCAGACTTTTCAACAGCTTCTTGCCACAGGCTGTGAGAGAGCTAAACAATCTGTAACCAGTTTCACTAATCTAATTGCACAGCACAGGATATACACTTCAACACTTAGGCTCTCACTGCTCAGTATGAATGTCGCTGGCTGCTGGTCTTATTGCTATTTTTATATCTTAGTATATTTATAGATTACTTAGATTGTTTTTAACTCGATTTGCTTCATTCCAGGCAAAACACCATTTTGTTTCTGTTGCACCTTGCAACTGCAGAAATGTCAAAGAATCTTCAACAACACTTGTGAGGTGCCATTTTATTGAGAGATAATATACAACAAGCTGCAGAGCACCAACAGCATGTGTAATAAAAGCAGCAGTACTCACAGAGAGGGTAGTCCACAGCTGTGGTGACCATGTCCAGTGTCGACTGTGCCACCTCTGTCACCCTGCGAGCTATGAGTCCACGAGGCTCCACCTTACACACTAAACAAGGCGTGGGTGAGAAACAAAGAAAACAAAACCCAAAACAAACAATATCAACATTACAGGCCAGGAGCTGCGACAGAGCAGCATCCAATGCATGAAAACACACTGTCTCTCTCTCACTGTATGCCTCAAATATACAGAGATGTGACTCTGTGATATAATTCTACATGTAAATGTGGGTTCACCTGTAATTAAGTGCTTAGCAACTAAAAGCCTTAAAAACACTTATCTAACTTAATTCTAGGTTTAGACTTGCTGTTTGTCCAGCAGCTTAACTGACAGCTTGTGCCAGTCTTACCCTGGGTGTTGGTGTCAGAAGGCCCTCCTTGGCGGTAGCAGGCCTCACACACTCTGACAGGGCTGCTGCCCCAGCCCCTCTCTGGCACCGGCATCCTGTGACTGGAACAAGGATGGCAGAAACCCTCCCCACATGATCGACAGTGATGCTTCCTGTCCGCCTCCTTGAACTCCTTCTGACACCCATGACAGGCCTGAGGGGCAGGAGGGAAGGGGTATACAATGATGGCAGATATGATAAGATTACTACTGCATGCACCAAAGGAGCAAGTCATTGAAGATTATCAAAGATGTATCAACTTGTAATTGCTGTAGTTGTTCTAGTGTCTTCCACTGCGTGTCTAAGCATTGGCTGTTTATACTCACAGTGATCTCTGTATTAGGTCTCCAGTATGGAGGCGCCACCTGGTCAGTCAGCCAGGAAGTGACAGCTTTGGTGGGGCCAGTGCCGTATTCTGATACTGACTGAATTACATAGTTCATCCCATCCAAGACCCTCTGGGCAGCATTTTGGTGGCTGGTCAGGAAAGCGTCGGACTGAAGGAAGATCAAAGCATGATCTAAGAAGTGTGGTAAGAAGTGTGATGGGCAAACTGACAGCACAGATGTTGGCCTGCTCAGGCCAGTGTCAGTGTTTCCACCAGTGTTTCTACTGTCATGGGTGCATGTGATGTTGTTTTTTCCAAATGATGGAAATCCATCGCGGTGTGGGTGAAATGCTCCACTTACACGGAGATACCCGAGCTGCAGAGTTTAAACAAAGCATCGAAGCAACAAATGTGTGTCGAGGATTTTTGATAATCAAATAATTTGAGTTACTCGAGGAATCGTTGCAGCCTTAATGTGAACCCGGTGTGACAACAGGAAGGAAGTGATGGTGTCACCAGCATGGCAACAGTCCAAGCATTTCACTTATATCTGCATCACACATGTCAGCACCCTGTAAAGTGTATATAGGGGAACACGAGAGAATGAAAATCATTACATTGTTAAATCCAATCCAATCCAAGCCGTNATAGAAAGCTTGATAACATGAACAATTATACTCTTTACTAAAGTTCAATTTTCTTTTCCTGTAAAAAACCAGTAGGAGTCCTTTATTTATGTTTAACAGGCCAAAACGTGTAGAAAAGTGATCTTTTCACCTACTCCCATCCACCCTCTTTTATGCTTTACACAGTGATACAACAACAAAATAAAAAAATATCTGTGTGCAGAAGGGCTGCAATGATTCATCGAGTAACTCGAATAACCACCTGAATAACCACACGTAACGAGTTGAGATCAGAAGTATCTGTAATTGATTGATTAATTGTAATCTGTGTCCCACATGTGCACACAGCCAATCTGTGGGAACTTCAGCAGGAGATCAAATAATTATTTCCCCCACTGTATGTATATACATCGATCAAGCATAACATTATGACCACCTGCCTAATATTGTGTTGGTCTCTTTTCGCTGCCAAAACAGCCCTGAACCATTGAGGCACGGACTCCACTAGACCCTCGAAGGTGTGCTGTGGTATTTGGAACCAAGATTAATTTCTGTAAGTTGCGAGGTGGGGCCTCCATGGACAGGACTTGTTTGTCCAGCACATACCTGGAGTATAGTGCATCCTGGTCTAACACATCAACTTTGAGGACAAAATGTTCACTTGCTCCCTAATATATCCCACCCACTACCAGGTGCCATGATGAAGAGATAATCAGTGTTATTCACTTCACCACTCAGTGGACGGGATTTTGCTAGTATTGAATAAAGAAATTAATTTAACAACTAAGTCATTATTTTTCCCTAGGCCAGTGTTTTCTTTAAGACAAATAAATATGACAGTGATGTACTCTGCATCAGGACACCAATGACTACATCAGCACAATCACATGCAACAAAAATCCAAAAACAGAAGTTTAGCAATGCTGATATGTGAAACAGTGTTTAAACAAGCTTTAGGTTTTCTTATATTTAAAAAAAAAAAACAAAAAACTTTCTTGCCGATAACCCGAGTCGACCCCTCGTGTGCGCTCTTTTGTAGCCTGTAATATGTTTTTAATTTAAGATTAATTATGTAGCCCAACCGCAAATCAAGTCCATCCGTCTTTTCCGCTACGTTAATATAAAAAAGTGCTTGCTTTATTCATAGCTGTATCATGCTTACAGTGGTTTTCTCTTTGGGCTTAAGTCTACAAACTGTCAAAGACTAAAAATATGTAACATAAAAACCAACAAGTGCTATTTTTTTCACTCTCCACAAATTCTTTCCATTTTTTGGGGGAAATAAACATTATTAAATATAAATGCTAAAACTATGAAGATGAAAAAAGGCGAGGCATGCTTTAGTACTCACGTCCTTCCAGACGTGCTTGACCTCAGATCGCACCACACCGCTCTCTGGGTCTTGATTTCCCATCCAGTACTGTCTGCTGCGGTAGATTACCCCACAGCTAGCACACTCCAACACATATCTGACAGAGGGAAGAGAAGAAAAAGGCAACAGACAGTGGACGTGAGATTATTAGCTGAAAGGCAAAGAGAACAGTGTGAATGCGCATGCAAGTGTGTATGCATGTGTGTTTACCTACCCGGACCAGGCGTATTTGGCCAGTCCAAACCAGGGATTGTCAGTGGAAGCTGATGTTTTGGGAACAACAAGCACCTCTCTGCCTGCTTCATAGCACCTCTGGATATGCAACACAACATATATGTAAACAACAGCGGGCATGCAAGTTCACAAAAACTGTTGTAAATCGTCCCTCCGTACCTTGCAAATGAGGACCTTGTTGTTGTACTGGTGTGCATATTGGCACAGTCCATCTGCCATGTGGGGAACCCTGTCTCTCAGATGGTTCATTCCATTTTTACAGCGAATGCTGGGGAGTCACACCGATTTGATAGATATTAGAGTTTTTGAAGGAGAGGAGGATTTGTAAAAATGCTTAAAAACTATGTTTACAGTCCACTTAAGTGTTATGATTTCTCCCACACGCTCTCCTCTCAGGTTTAAATAAAGAAGAATGAAGAAGGGTAGGTAAGAAGCAAAGTAGGTTTCTCTTCTCCAAAATATGAAAAAGGAATGACCATTTATGTATGCCCCTGACGACATACACTATATTGCCAAAGGTTTTGGCTATGTTCACCCTTTGCAGCTATAACACCTTCAACTCTTCTGGGAAAGCGTTCCACAAGCTTTAGGATTCTATTCATGGGAATTTCTGACCATTCTTCCAGAAGCACACTTGAGGTCAGACAGTGATGTTGGATGAGAAGGCCTGGCTCACAGTCTCCGCTCTAATTCATCCCAAAGGTGTTCTGTTGGGTTGAGGTCAGGACTCTGTGCAAGCCAGTAAAGGTTCTCCACAACAAACTCGCCCATCCATGTCTTTATGGAGCTGCTTTGTGCGCTGGTGTGCAGTCATGTTGGAACGGGAAGGGAACATCCCCAAACTGTTCCCACAAAGTTGGGAGCATCAAATTGTCCAAAATGTTTTGGTATGCTGAAGCATTAAGAGTTCCTTTCACTGGAACTAAGGGGCTGAGCCCAACTCCTGAAAAACAACCCCACACCATAATCCCCCTCCACCAAACTTTACACTTGGCACAATGCAGTCAGACAAGTACCGTTCTCCTGGGAACCACAAACCCAGACTCGTCCATCAGATTGTTAGATGGAGAAGCGTGATTCATTCAGAACACGCCTTCACTGCTCTAGAGTCCAGTGTTGGCGTGCCTTACACCACTACATCCGACGCTTGACGCTTGGCACCATGCTGAACTCCTCAGAGCGACCCATTCTTTCACAAATGTTTGGTTTTATACACCTGTGGCTATGAAAGTGATTGGAACACCTGAATTCCACGATTGGGTTGGGTGAGTGAATACTTTTGGCAATATGGTAAATGGACTAGTTCTTATATAGCGCTTTTCTACTCTACCTGAGTACTCAAAGCGCTTTATACAACACGTTTTGCATTTACCCATTCACACACACATTCATACAAGCACTGTTTTCTATTTCTAAGTGCTTTCTATCTAACATCCACACAGATTCATACTCAGTTGCATCGAAGAGCAAACTGGGGTTCAGTATCTTGCCCAAGGATACTTTGGCACGCAGACTGGAGCAACCAGGAATCGAACCACCAACCTTCCAATTTATAGATGACCTGCTCTACCTCCTGAGACACAGCCACCTACACAGCTATAGTGTAGTGAATATCCATAAGAAAAATGCAGGATTTCTGTTTTAAAAGAATAATGACTGTGATTCAGAGTAAAGTGTTTTGAGGCGACTGTTTATTGTGATTTGGCACTATATAAATAAAATTGAATTGAATTAAAAGATTCCTGTTTGTGTCTGCTTTGAGAAAGAAAAGTTGAATTATCTTGATAAACTAAATGAAACTAAGCTCTAAAAAGGTTAGGATGTTTTAATAGCCTTTCAAGGGTGTTAAGGGAAACTTGCAAAGAACAGCCAGCACTGGAGATCACTACAGGCTGCAGATCAACCCAAATAACGCAGCTATGATCCAGTCATCCCACATTTTCCCTACTTTGCAATATAAACACATAATTACATACATAATTTAGTGATTAGTTAGATAATTTAGTGATCTTTGTCTTAAACAATGCAAAGAGTTAAACAGACAATTATGCCTGAAAGAGTTTCCTTCTTTGCTTTTAGGTTTATCTTAGGTCAAAATTTGAAGGGCCAATTCTAGCTCTTCTGTGTAGTGGTATTGACTTACTTGCAGCTGAGACAGAGAGCTGAGCAGGTGAAGTATTCATCTGGGAAGAAGGAGTACATTGTCATCTTTTCATCTGATAGTTCTCCACAGAAACGCTTACTTAGAGCCTGGGGAAACAAAAATAGAAGGGATTAGAAGACATAAAACCAGATGGGAGATTACAGAAGGGTGAGGGGAGACATCAATGAAAAAAATTAAAACAATAATATAATAATAATAACATATATATTTTTTAAAGCCCGGTGCTTCTTCGCTTACTTCTAGTGCATGAAACACTATCCCAGGCTGGCGGGGAGAGCGTGTGTGAGTGTTTTTCACTTGCTGCCTAATGGCATCTAGCAGCCCTCTGTAGTCCGTGGGAGGTGTGATGGTCTGGGTGCCTACATACTGCACTGAGCTAAAGGCCTCTGTCCCCAAACCCTGGTCATGAAAACGCTTTTGGAGGAGTGTGTCTGCAGGGACAGCCACCTTTGAGTCTGCAACAGAAAAGAAAGAGAGTAAAATTTTAAGATGGGTCACAGGAAAATAAAACCAAGAAAAAAAAAAAAAAAATTCCGCTTGGAAAATGAGATGTGGTTTTGTAGCTATACATAATGTAGCGTCCAGGAGTTTCACTACCTTGGCCCAGGAGTTGGGTGTGCGTGGTTTCCTGGAAGATGATGACAGCAGGGCCCAGAGAAGACAGGGGCACATCCAGACCACAGCGGGTGGACAGCTCCCTCAGCTCTGGGGTGAAGTGTTTCAGGTAGGCCCCTGAGGCACTACTGAGGAACTGGAACATGTCATTGTGTAGACGCTCTGCCCGCGTACGATACACCACTATATCTGACACTGCCAGCACCTGGAATTGAGGTAAAAAAAAAAATGTATATGGAAAAATGACTCACTTTTTATCAAGGAAACACAACACAGTGAAAATTGAAAAATAAAGTTATTATCCATGTTCTGTTTATACAATTAGGATGTGAGCATTAGGTCAGTGGAAAAACAAAGACAACACTAAAGCAAAGCACACAAAATCATGAACCACTCCAGTTATCCCTTTATACCATCCAAACCAACCAGCAACCACTAAATTTACCTTCAGCAACAGACGCATTCTCTGGTTCTGATTGGCTGCGGCTCCTAAGAGGCCCTCTGTATCCAGCGCAATGAGGCTGAGAGTGGGGTTGTAAGCAGCCCAAACTCCCACCGTACAGGAGCTGGGGGACTTGGAGGTGTAGAAAACAGTCTCACCACCAAACAGGACGTGGTTGAGCGTGTGGGACTTGCCATCACCGGTGTTTCCAAAGATGGATAGGACCTTGACGCCCGCTACATCGACACAGCCAAGTCGCTCCACAAACTTGGCCTCATCATGGATCTGGAAGAAGAGGAGAGAGAACACCAAGCGGTGGACTGGTTACAGAAAGAGGATGAGTGCTTCAGTGCTCCCCGTGATATGCTGGGATAAAATTACTTGAAAAACACGCAAACAAACTGCGTCGAATAATCTGGGAGATTGTTCCATTTTTAGCCCACAAATTAAACGGGTATTCATTAACAACATGTTGCTGCGCCTTAAGATCGCTCAAGACAAACAGTAAAAAGTGGACTGGGTGTCTCATACAGACCACCTTAAGGGTACAACATTATCGCCTGCACTTTGCACAGCTGTACACTGTGACGGTGTCTCCCATGTGTGTCAGCTGTACTGCATGACTCACCAGGGACTTTCCTAATAACAACCTTATATGATGTTCTGCTGCCCTCACTTACAGCTTCAACTTCCCGTTTTTGTTAAACGTACTATAAGCAAAACACTATCCGTTAAAGCTATAGCCTGTATATACAAACGCTAAACACGATGACCAACCCAGACGACGCTGTTTAATGTTGCATTAGCAAAGTATCCACAAAGTTGCTTCATTAAGTTTAAGATAATGAGCTCGCATTAGTTCTGAAAGCAGGTTTGGCTCACCGATCTGTAACGTTTTTTTTTTTTTTTCGTGACAACAGATTGTTAGGGGCCTTCGGTATCAGCGGTGTTGTCTTCCCCTTTCTGGCCTCGCGGCTAACTGTTAGCAGCCGTTAGCTCAGCTGATGCTAGCTAACTTTACCTGCAGGTTTTCCTGTTCGTCCACGAGCAGGAAGCTCCGGCCGCCGTCGGGACGCTCTTCCGGCTTCACTGGACTGATCGACAAACTCTCCATTTCTTTCATCAATATATCGGACATCGTTATTCAATTAGTTAAAACACGTTTGCGGTGGGACCAAACACCAAAGCGAAAGTTCAACATGACGACTGCCTACACCTCAATCACAACAACGGCGCGTGCACTGCTGAAACGCTCGTAGGAGGGGCCACGGGAGACACGCAGGGCTGCGACGTAAGACGCACTTGTGTGAGTTTGGGCTGTACATCAGCACCACCGTGTGGTCAGATGCAGTATAACACACACCGTGCCGTTTAACAAACTTCATTCATTCGGGAATGAGAAGGCATAAAATAACCCGAGTCGACCCCTCGTGTGCGCTCTTTTGTAGCCTGTAATATGTTTTTAATTTAAGATTAATTATGTAGCCCAACCGCAAATCAAGTCCATCCGTCTTTTCCGCTACGTTAATATAAAATGTATTTATTATCCTTCATAACTAAAGCAAATCACATGAAATCAAAGTTCCCTGAACTGGCAGAGAGTGTTTTATTGGAGCAGCAGTGCCATGCTAGAGCTGCTTGCTAATGTTCATTAAATATTTGTTAGCACAGATCTATAAATATCGCATGTCACTGGCTTCAGAGCGGCGCCACTGCTGCTAACATGACATGGAGAAAGAAATTCCAGCATCGCTGATTCGCTGAGTCCTTCCTCCCTCCCTTCCTTCCCCACATATAGCAAATGTAAAACTACTAGCCTAAGCCTTGGCCTATTCGCTTTTAACACCCTTGTTCGTAGGCTCTGTGAAATCAAAAGGCCATCTGGGACAGATTTAGTCAAAGACAGGCAAGAAAACGAGCAAGTGCAGGAAGGACGCAATAAAGGATGGAGTGGTTAAGGATTTAGAGAGGGTCCCAGCCTTTCTCCGGGCTCAACCATGAGAGACAAATGTCTGAAAGAATCAATTATAGGCCTACTCCCAACCCATCGCCCCTGATTAATGAATAATTAAAGCTGCTCAGTGAAGGGCTACCTAACATATATAAGACTAACCATGCCACCGCTAAGATTATGCAGAAACAACTTCTCTCAGTTTTCAATAAATGACTATACAGGCCTGCGATAGTTTCCTTAACAGAACTGGCAACAGTTAAACATCTTTGCATGCAATAAGTTTGTGCATTTGTTACAGAAGTGTCCGGTTATTCCCTTTACAATGCAGTTTAGGTGATACCTGACCTAAATTTGCACCCACGTCCATATTCATACCTCTGTAAACAAACATAATTAGTCTTTAGCAGCTATCCGGCGAGAGCCAGAGTCAGCCTCACCCATCATCAACCAGACAAGGGAACAATGCTTAGGAGAGACTGACAGGCAGTCCTGCAACCCAACCTTGACATAACTGTGGACGTTTTTTTTCTTTTCTATAAATTCGGATAGGGGGGATGGCTTTGCCCTAACAAGTTCGAGGCGGGACCGTGGTCCACTTAAACCGCTACCCCCGCTGGTACTTGTAGTGCTCTCTTCCTCGGCACGTTTCATGTTGACATGTATAAAAACTACACTTCCCCAAAGCTGTCACGGAGCGCTCCCGCCTCCCATTGGCTGGCCGCTCCAGCCGCAGCCCCAGAGAATGAATGAAATTGAAATAGCTGCTACATTACATGTACAATACCGGGCTCTGCAGTGTTGCATTCTATCATACTATATCAAAATGGCCACAGCGGTACAGAACCCCCTCAAATCGTAAGTACAACACGTTTCCTGAGTGTTTGCGCTTTCTTGTATTTGTGCATGCTGTCAGTGCAATTTAAGCCCCTTAATTTCCCAGATATTTTCCAGCATGATTGCCAACACGTCTATATGCATGCAGTGCACACAGCAGAGAATGAGATAATGTCAGGAGACGCGAATTAGCCCCGAAGAAAAGTTAGATTTAAAGCCGATGGAGGTTTTTGTTTTCTTTCTTTTTTTTTCTTCTTTTTTTTTTTGGCATGAGTGGGGGGGATTATTGCGCGCTCCGATGCAGTTCATATAATCATTTCCCTGAGCCAACAGCAGCGTGTGTGCAGGGATATGGAGGAATGCTGGAGGTAGATTTGGGTGACCCGGTATGTCCCTTGCCAGTGTAGCCAGCCAAGATCACGGCCAAAGCCAGGCTGGAGTGGGCAAGCTGTCCGGGAGGAAGGGGGCTTAGATGGCTTTACAGTACCTGTGTGTACATTTTTTTTGGACAGAGAGCGGGTAAACAGGTAGACAGAACGAAGTGCACCGTTCCCGGGTTTTAGGCTGCAACGTTACCTTTACTGCCGGACCTCTCGGAAACGTATAGTGCGAGGTAAATACGCTCGTCCGCGACTTGCTTTCATCTTCAGCTCTTATAATAAAGCCTAGAATACAAACTAAATCCCCAGCGCTTTACATTTAGTGTAGCTACATCACAGCGGACATTTACTTCCACTAAGGGATTTTAAAGCGGCGGGTTTCCCGTGAAGTTTCTTCCCTGATGATCCCCTTTGTGCAGTTTTTTTTGTTTTTTTGTTTTCTGAGACTGGTTTCAGCGGAATGCAGACGCCTGCTGCCCGCCTCGGCTCCCGGCCAAAAAGGTGGCTGATGTGCGTCTGTCAGCGGGTAACCACATTCAGCCAAAAAACCACAACAAACCAATAGCTCGAGTACCTTGGAGTGTTTGAGCACTAAATGCTCCAGCTTAGGCAGTTTGAAACAAAGAAAAGTCACTAGACCTATGTGCAAAAAAAAAAAAAAAAGGAGGGGGGGGGGGGCATCGGATGCTGTGCAGGTTTTACCTGAGAAGGGATATAGCGTCTGCATGCCTGTCTGTCTGTCAGCTTCTCTGAGAGGCGACATTTCGTGCAATTCCATGAACGACTGCCCTGTAGTGCCTGCTTTGAAGAGCTCCTCACAGGAAAGAGAGGGAACCGGATTTGTAATGGTGCTGATTGGTCAACTGCCCTGATTGACTGTGATGGTATTTTGGCGTTGTGGCTCAAGGTAGTTGTATTAAAACATAACACAAACCTCAATAATAGCAAAAGATGGAGGAGCTGAATCATTTTAAGATTTATTTATGCTCTAAAAGGTAGGTATGTGGTAATGTTGATGACGGGACAGGAATGGACAGGTGAAAAAGGATGGAGGCTGTAATGTGAAACCTTTGAGTTGAGAGCCCTCTCCTCTCCTCTCCTCTCCTCTCCTCTCCTCTCCTCTCCACCATAGGATGCTCATCCAAGCAAAGAAAAAGTGTGGCCAGATTGCTCCCAGAGGCCCTCAGTGACACCATGTCAGGGGATTAAATTGACTCATTTGCATGAAGTATACACCAAGACAGAGAGAGAACACAGGCTTTGGTATGAGAAGGAGAATAGGATAGGAAAAAGTGTACAAAGACCGCAGAGTAAATGGTTATAGAGTGACTAATGAACTACTGCCCAATTTTGAGTGGTTTACATTAATTTTTAAGTGCTTAAAGTTAGACAAGTTGGCCCTCCAGATTGCCAGCCAGTATCAACCATGCGGGGATGCTGGATTCTGTAAAGCATGTCAGGAGAGATAGAGCTGGATGTATTTATTTATTACACAAGGCCACAGCAATCAAAGCTGCCTTTAATATCTCACCAACTGTATAAATGCCATCATTACGCAGTGTGGGTTTAACTATGTTCCAGTTACCGCTCTGCAATGGGCTTTTAAACAAGCCCTGGTAATTAGCATGTCTACAAACAAACTTGCTATTAGAGGCTTACAAATTAGAGGCCCATCCAGTAAAATGGGACAAACAACCAGCAAAATTTGGTTTGAAGTTGGCCCTAATAGGGTGGCAGGTCGTTGCATCCGTAAATGTCCTCAAACCTTGATGAATTTCTGCAGTAAATTGCAATTCATTCAGTGTATATAAATTCTCTTGGAAGCAGTTGATCAGCACTGTCCACCCAGGTGTGAGTGGGACACCGTGACAGCCAGTCGATGTGCGTAGAAGTACAGTGGAAGGTTCGCGTGCACGTGAGAGCAAATGAGTGGAGGAGAACAGCGAGCTCCAATCTGCTGGGCATTTCCCTACCAGCCCCTCTCCCTGTCTACCTCTCCCTCTCTCTGTCTCTCTCTGCTGGATTAGAGACTTGTTTAATCTCTCGTTCTCCCCCTTTGCTCTCTTTCTCTCTCCATCTCCCCCTCTTACTTCCTCTCTGTCCTCCCATCACCCCGCTGCCCTTTCTTCCACTATATGCCTCCCTCCTTCTTCGTCACTTTCCCCATCCATCACTTTTTTCGCCATCTCCTTTTCTGCTCAGCCATTTCCCTTTCTGTCTTTTTTTTTCCATCTTCCTTCTTTTCGGCCTCAAACCATCTGAGCCCTCGTGCTCCCCCACCTCTCCCCTCCTCCCCACCACTCTTCTTTACATTGTGAATCAAGGCATGTCATTCTTTTAATAAACTATAGCGATGGGACATTTGTATGCATTCTCTCGGATCCCTTGAAACCTTGTTAAATAGCTTACAGCTAAGCGTTCCTTAAGATGGATATAGTGTAGATTTGGACCATCTACTGCCAAGAAGGGCTTTTAGTATACTGTCACCACATTATATAATGTTTCACAAGAGTTATGTTGTTTACAAAGACACTATGAATATTTGGCTTCTAAGTGCTTGCTTATAATTCATCTTTAAAACCCTTTAAAGATGAAAATCTTTTGGGAGGAAAGTACAATTAAATGAAATTCCAACTTTGCAGCAATCACTTTAAAGGCACAGGTGGCAGAATTTATCAAAACGACAGTGGATGTCGCATATATTTCAACGATATTACTTCGCTGTGCTGGTTAGAGAGGGAGATGTAGATAATCGCGGGCTGTGGTATTGGCAGCAGTCGTGGTGGCAGGGCCCTATATGATATTATTTCTGCCCTGCCTGACTGAGCCGAGCTAAATGAGTTCCATGTAATAACCGGCTCTGTGTGCAAACAGCCCCGTGTGATGGCTGAAGCCACAGCCTGAGCATCCATTTCTAGATCTTTCTTTCTCCTTTCAATCTCTCCCTTTCATTCCCTCACTCGCTCATTTGTGTGGCATCACCCGTGTGTACGGAGGCACACACATACAGATGCACAGACAGGAAGGGACACACACACACACACACACACACACACACACACACACACACACACACACACACTGTTGCACTCTCTCATTTCCTCTCTTCCTCTCAGTTTTTTCTTTATTCGTATGGGAGTAAGCCTGAGGTCTGATGTTTTTAAGGGTATTTCTTTTTCCGACTTCTTCCTTTCATCATCCCCTTATTTAGACTTTCTATCTGTTTTACTTTTTTTATGAAGACAGGATAGAGAGAAACACACAGAGAGAGAGAGAGAGAGAGAGAGAAAGAGAGAGACATAGATAAGTATTTTTAGCTCTATGACCTATTTCTCCAGTGCTACCTAACTGACTGTCAGTCAGCTGCACTGCTTTGGGACCTTGCGTGATTTCCAGCTAGGAAATTTGGAATTTGTAGTTCTGTTTGTTTGTAACTTGAAGTCCAAACCAAAGGCGTGGTAGAAAAGGAATAGAATATATTAAGCCAAATACCCTCTCCTCTCCTCTCCTCTCCTCTCCTCTCCTCTCCTCTCCTCTCCTCTCCTCTCCTCTCCTCTCCTCTCCTCTCCTCTCCTCTCCTCTCCTCTCCTC
>JASGAU010352203.1:0-16086 GCA_030220045.1 Australoheros facetus | reverse complement strand
ACAGCTAAGATACTGCGCAGGACCCTCAAGCTCCCAGGCCTCTGGTAGAGGACCCGAGCTTGGAGGGCAAAATAGACCGCCCGTAGGGGCGAGCTGGGATGGGGGTATATATATATAGACAGACCAGCATAAACTTTTTTTTTTTTGCGCACCAACAAGGTGATTCTCAAAGAGCTATTAGCTGAAATCTTGGCATGGTGTGCAGTGTGGCCTAAAAAAAACATCTACAGCAGATGAACACTATCTGAAAGTCATGTCCTTATGAAATACAAATAAATAAATAAAATCCAGCTAAGACTTGACACAGGGAAGATGCATCTGGCCCTTCATCTGCTGTTTGCAGAACTCTTACCAGAAAAAGTCTTCTTTTTTTTTTCTTTTTTTTAATTGTCAAGAAACCATTCTTAAGAAAGGGAAACAGAAGAAAAAGGCTGAGGTATGCCAGATTTCACAAGAACTGGAAGGAGTCTGATTGGCAATGGCTTTATTTTTCAGCGTAACTATGATCCCAAACACACTGCCAATGCAGTAAAAGAATACATGATAGAAAAAAAACAAACGAAACAAAACAAAACACACACACACACACAAAATGGAGGGCTATCGGTCAAGAGCTGGCCTCCTCAGAGCCCGGATCTCAATACTATTGAAGCAGCATGGGATCATCTTGGAACAAAGGCAGCCAACATCCAAAGAAAAGCTTTGAATGTCCTTCAACAAGCCTGGAGAACTATTCCTGAAGACTACTTAAAGAAATTACAAGAAAGCTGCATAAGGGAGTTCAGGCTGTGCTGAAAAACAAAGGTGGTCGTTCCAAATATTGACTTTCAAGCTCATTAGAATTCTACACATTCTGTTTATGCCTTATATACTGTATTTCTATGTATGTTTGCACGTTTCAATAAATCACTGCACCGGTTTCCCATTTTCCTAGCAAAGTATAAAGAAATAAGAAGTGGCTCAACACTTTTGCACGGTACTGTAAATATACTGTACTCAAACCTGGAAATTCCATGTCACTGAATCCACATTTGCTCCCTTCCTTTCTGCAACTCTTATGTTACCAAAAAATACAGCTGAAAACCTTTTGTTGGTATTATGAATAAATATAATTCCACATATGACTGATCGCCCAGCTCACCTCAAACATACTGTAATATTAAACATAATGCCTCCATCCACAGTTGCTCAGGAAACTGAAAGTGTGTGTTTTAGATAGTGGCAGCAAAAACAAACATATTCCCACTAATTGCTAGTTGATTTAAATTTTTACTGTTTCCAAGAAATCTAGTACACACACACACACACACACACACACACACACACACACACACACACACACACACACAAACGATGGGGTGAGGTGAATATTTGGACTAAGAAAATATGGTTAGTTGTGACTTAACATAAGTAAATTAAAGCACCACGAATTTACAGTGGTGCTGGCAACATATCTGTATAGACTAACAATTGAGGAAAAAAAATCTGACAAAAGTCAGCCCTATACTAGGCAATTTCTAGCTATCCCAGACAGAAAATAACTATGATCCTGTGTCACACAATGTGAGAGCTCAAAAGCTGGTCATTGTAGTGACTGCCTGGAAGATAGCCTAGAACAAAATCCTGTCAGTGTCAGAAATTTAGGGTGACCATCTTATAATGTAACTCCAGTTTTTGTTATAACTGTGCAAATAATAATGATACATGGAAAAAACGAGCAGAGGAACTTGTAACAGTCGTAATTGTGGTGTCTCTTTACGACAGTCTAAGCTTTTCGTTAATGATAAAGGATAACACTGTGGAATTCCCAGTACCAGTGTGGTTGTGTGTTTTTGGCTGCCTGATAAGCACGCCTGCCGCCTCCTCTTCACCACCGAACACAACCCAGACGTTACAAATTGCAGCCACATGTTGCAACCAATAATTAAGTAGGTATTATCATCTTACAGTCTACATCATACACAAGTTCATTAGATCTGAGTTGCATAGGTAGCTTGTGATGAACCTAAAGATTGCTGCAATCTGAGTCTGTAGGTTAAGAATATGAATGACAATTCATGATACACTAAATTAAGACACAATAGCACCACCGCAGCATTTTTTTAACCAACTTTTCTCAATACAGTTATCAGCTGACATTTACTCAAATACCTTCATGTCAGCATGTCAGTCATAAGATGGTAAATAGAAGCTGGTGTGAACAGTCATCTAAACCAATCAATTTTTTGCAAATAAAAGCAATTTAAAGCTTACTGAGACACAGAAAAAAGTGGCCATGTATGTAAACAAGAGGCTGAGCAAAGTGATGAAATGAGAAACATACAGCCCAGCAACTTTGACATTTTATGGTACATCCTAGTCTGTCAATATTTTTAACTTAAGTCATGCACGTCTTAATCTAAGCACAACGCAGCCCTGCTGTCTGCACAGTTATTTTGCCTCATTACACCTCCTCTCAGGACTGTGTGGCCACGTACCGACCATAATTCAAGTAAATGTAAACAAACATTAAGACAACCTGCTCTCACCAAGCATTGGCCTAGTTAGCTAACAACACGTCAAACACACAAAGGTAGAATGTTAAAAAAAAACCTCTCCACACATGTTTTAGGATCTAAAAGTGTTTTTTCTCTCATATGTTTCGTGTAAATTTCACTGTCCCCTCTTTGTTAATTGAAAAAATAAAATCTAAAAATTATTCAATTATTTTTGTACAAAATGTTGACTGCTGGACACAGATGTATGAAAATTTGATTTCCAGTGTTGAAGGCTTCAAGTTTACACATGACACTTGTGTTAACTCACATTATGGACCATGATTGGCTTTGATATCACAGAAGTTATGTTACAACTAGGCTGTATTGTAATAGGCTTAAATAAGGTTTAAATACCATTCTCCCTAAACATAACTAAATGGTTAAAAACAAAATTTGTAATCAACTATTCGATGCAGAATCTCACATGATCGGCTTTTTAGCCCTTTTTAGGTCAAGTACTGTGTGATCTCTGTTGCAGTGATTATGGCTGTTCACTGACCTTGTATCATTTCCAACCTATCCTCGACCATGTTAACCTGAGAGGATGTCTAATCAACCAGAGTAAATTATAATATGCATGAGGATGCACACGGTCTTTAATCACTGGTGTGTAAACGTAGCTGATTGTTTTTCTTTCCCATGTAAGAAAGGTTGAGCTAATGCTTTAAGGTAAAGTTCATGTGATGTAGTTTACGTCAAGCAGACAATATGACATCAATGAAGCTATAAAATGTGCTCATACCAGTTGTGGACCATCAGCTTCTGCACAGCTAACAGGGCGTTGTACCGGACTAGCTGGTCCTCATGGTGCATATGATTCATCACAAGCTGTTTTCCACCGAGCTGCTCAATCACCCTGAAATGGAAGTGTTATAGGGAATAATGGGATAGAGGTTTTGTACACAGTAAACAGGTACTATTTTTGTATTTTAGGTCATTCCATGAGCCATCATGTAATCTAATCCAGCCTTGCTGAAATTTTCTATGTATCTAATACAGGGTCACTGGCCTTGTGAAAGGATAAAACACTGTAAAAAGGAAACCAGATATAATGCTTGTAATATTAGAGCAAATGGTCCCATCAAAGAAAAGAAAAAGTAGGTGCATGCACTGATACTATTACACATCCTCATTGGGTAAACTTATTCCAGCTGGGTGAACGATATTCTGAATGAAGGGTAATAATAAGACGACAGACTAGACATACACTACTCATCTGTCAATTTTTCTTCACAGTGTTTCCCCCATGTTTACTTCTTTACATGGTCACTGGGTCCACAGTGAAGGCCCATGAATCAAATTCCCTCACTAAATCATGCTCTCAAATGGTACTTAAATTTAACAGAGGAAATAAATTAGGTAAATAAAGTATTTTGTTTCTTTCACTTATTTGTGAACAAATGGATTGGTGCATTGGTGGTGAAGAGAAAGAGTCTTAAGCTGAAGCTCTTGATTTAAGCCGATATATGTTCCTACCATGTCCACAAGCCAAGATTACACATATACCTGCAGTGCAAATAGCCTTTCTCTAAAGCAGCAATTCTCAAAGTGTGTGACCATTACAGGTGGGGTGCAAGCGACCTGAGAGAAAAGTCACAATAATTTTCACGTCAGAACAAAGAAATGCACCTCGGTTACATTACTACATTGACAAGCGACATATCTAACGAGTTTTTCCGGTGACTTTGGTGACTTTTGGAGACAGCTGCGAAAGCCGAAGTCCTCCGCCATCACCGTGTTTTGTGTACATAGACCTCCCCCAATGCATCACCTCCACATCAAAGGAACCATCTGAGGTCTTTTGGGAATCTGACTGGATGCCTCCTGGATGCCCAATAGCGGAGCGGTTTCAGGCATGTCCAACTGGAAGTTGGGATTATTTCTCTTGTCTAGCATGGGAGTGTCTCAGTGCCCCCCAAAAGTATTTATTTACCAAGCTTATCGTTCAAGTAATTCTGATGACAGTTTTTGTTTCTAGAACAATGACCTAGTCTTTATGAAAAATGTGCAGACTTCTTCTTCGTTTGCTGCTTTGGCCAAGCGACTCACTCAAAGTCTTTCCTTCCCTAAAAGGATTATTGAACAAAATTGGATATTCCCGTACCCCTATTTCTCAACACACCTCATAGGTAATTCATAGATTGAGATTAATTCTTTTGATTTATTTGACTTTGATTCTGCATACTGAATTTTGATTAAGGATTGATTTTGATCTATTGCATATTGCTTAAGCTGAAACCTGCAAAATAAAATTCGACTTTAAAAGTCAGAAGAGTTCTTTTGACAATTATTACTCCCAATTTTGGTACAACCAGTCTCTTGATGGTAAAATGTTAGGCAAGCTGGCTCTATCATCTAGCTCTGTATTGAGGTCACACTAGTCTACTGAATCCACTTAAAACTAACTTATGTCCCTAGGGCTTTCTGCCTAGCCTTTAAATTTCAACCTGGCACAAGTGCACAGATCCATTAGGGGTAAGCCACCACAACTGACGGGGCTGAACTTTGGGCCCAGCTGCGGGAAGCCTCCCTGACTGGCAGCACCGAAGGAGCAGAGGGAGCGGGGCAGACGTCAGGATTAACGGTGGTCAGAAGCCAGGCGAGTTACCCCGCCACAGCATGTGTAGTGCTGCATTGAATTCAGCTGGGGTAAGACTCCGCTGACATGTAGCCAGGATCCTGTTTAAACGGAGGAGCTGTCATAACTGTACCTGTGGGATCTAACACATCTCACCCCATCCCTAGCATCCCCTTTCACCCCACCATCCCTCTGTGTGTCCGCCAATATCCGTCCATGTCCAAACCAACTCAGCCTGGCCTTTATAACTTTGTCTGCTCAACCTGAACTGTTCATCTGATATACTCATTTCTAATCTTGGCCACCTCCAGCTTGGCCTCCTTTTTGTCAGTGCCATGGTCTCCACTGACAAAAATACATCATAGCAGGTCTCACTATCATCTTGAAAACCTTTGCTTTCACTCTTCTGTCACAAATCGCCCCTGACACTTGTCTGACACTCACTCCACCCTGCACTTTCTTTTTCACCTCTCTTGTGCACTGTCCATTGCTTTGGATGATTGACCCTAGGTATTTAAAATCATCACCTTCACTACCGCTGTTCATTGCATCTTCAACTTTCCACCTGTCTCCCTCTCATCCACATACATGCATTATGTCTTACTTCTACTGACTTTCATTCTTCTTCTCGCTAGAGCATCCCTCCACCTCTTCAGGTTCTCTTCCATCTGCTCTCTACTCACTACAGATTACAATGTTGCCTGCAAACATCATAATCTACGGAGACTCCTGTCTGATCTCGTGTCAACCTGCCCATCACCATTGCAAGCAAGAAGGGGCTTTAAGCATTGATATATATAATATGGATCGTGGATGGTCACAACTATCAAATTTTTGAGCAGTCATTCATTTATATAAAAAGAAAAAAAACTATGTAAATGTGACTGAAGTATGTAAAGTACTACTACTGGCAGTTGAGATGGCAATTATGCTCTTATAAGCTGTCTGCCAACCACCATTAAATAATTAATAGAAGAAGAAAACGTTAATTCCAACATCAGATCAGTAAAACGTGCGCAGTGCAGTCAGATTAGATGTTACTGTATAAACACACAAAGCCTGCCAAAATATTTGGAGTCAAGGACTCCAAATATTATTTGAGGCTGACTGGGTGGGAGGTGATCTTCAAAGAATAGTCAAATAGTTTCCAGTGAATATCTAATAGTATTTATGCTTAAAACATCCATCTTAATTTTTTCAAGAAAAATATCTCACCGTTTACCACGTGGATAATGTCGCACATATTCTCCAATATCATGAGCAGCCACTGCTATAACTTGAGGATCATCAGACACTTCCAACAGCCTCGTCAAAATCCTTTCAAAGAAACAGATAAAAGAAAACATCAAAATGGAGACATCCATCTGAATGAGAAGATTCAATCACACTTTATTCTTATTGATCTGAATCTCATATTTTTAAAATGCCTGTAGACAAAGACTTTTCTGAGAAAGCATTCAAAAATATAAGAGCTGAGTTTTTTTCTTTAAAGCAGTTTTGGAAGTAGAAATTTACTTGTTCTCACCAAGCCAAGATTAGTGTTACTTTAAAACCAAGGAAATCCCAAACACTAAAATGTAAATCTAAGGATATTAGACATAAAGCATGCAGTGAAAAAGTGGCATCTTCAATGTGAAATAAAGCCTCAGTGAGATTTAGGGAAAATAGTAAAAAAAAAGACAAAAAAAGAAGGGTAATTTAAACTGAGCTGACAGGTGAGCTGATTACAGAGAGGGGACAGTGATGAGACAATGAGGACTTTTACAGAACAGTGCGTGAACAGAATAATGAAGAGAACACACACCAACAGATGCTTTATCTCTTGTGATCTCAGTTCTTTGATTAGAGACACACCTGATGCTAGTGAGTGTAGGTCATAGCTGATAAATGTATGGCGTGAGAGAGGTATCACCAGAGAAGTGATGGTGAGTTATGTGTAAAACAGGATTTTTCCATAGCATGGGTGGTAGCTGTATCTATTCACGCCATGAACGGCTGCAGGCTGTCCAAGTGCTTTTCCACTGAACCCTGCACTCGGCAAGGTAAAGTTATTTAACTTAATGACGAACCAAAAGAATGACCCTGATGTCTTCAGCTTTTTGTATTTCATGTTTTTTTTCTCTTTGTACTATTAAATCCTGCAAAACTAATCTGTCAAAGAAATAGTACAGCAGTCTGAGACACCTGTATTTAGTTATCTCTAATTAAGCTCCACTACTGCGTTGACAAAGCACTGCTTTGACTATGAGACAGAATAGAAGTATGGCACTGCCTGCCAGTGGAAAGCTTTTACTGTTAAGTGGAAACAGTGTGAGAGGTTCAGTTTCACTCTGATACAGCTTAAAGTGATCAGTAAACAGTAAAAGAAACTTCAAATGTACTGCTGAGGAGACAGCTAAGGAGAAGAGCTGCGGTTCATCTCTGCTATCCAACTGATCAAAAACAAATTTTGACCTTAAGGAGGGGTTAAAACTCTGTACTCTCTGGCTGAGACATTTCATTATAGAAAAAAAAATGGTCACTGACCAGCTGCCATTGCCATGACATAAAGTGTTTGAATATGTATATCTTTGTAAATTAAATATTTGCCATTGTCTCATCTTATATACAGATTAGAGAGAAGGGGAAAAAAAGAAACAAAAAAAGAAAAAACAAACAAACTTGAAGACATTTTTTATTTATTTTCTCTTGTGGTAGAAATAGTTAAGGAGTGAAAAATCATAACCTGTGTGTCCTTCAATATCTGAACAAGCTGCACTTTGAGAACCATTGTCCTTCTGCTCTTACTGAAGTGTCAAGGTAATAATAAATCAACTTTTTCAAAGGCCATGGAGAAAATGAGTAATCTCCTGACAGCACATGCTTCTTACTTGAGCAGCTCGTAGTTCTTCTCATTTAAGCGGACAGCGTTCTCACGCCAGAACTTCTCCGACTTGTGGACAGGACTCCACTCCAGACGGCCAGATTTGAGCTCAGAGCTGTACTCATCAAATGAGCTGTTGATCAAATATAAAAAATATCTCAGCTAAAAACAAAAGTTATTTTCAGTTATGATGTGAAGAGGAGTGACTTGAGAAGTGTAGTGCAACACAGTTAAAGTAAAGAAATAACATATGCAAATAATAAAGGCAGCAATCACAATTACTGCTACAGTCACAGCCTTTTTAAAAAATATATAATCATCCTAGATTAAAGGATGGCCACACATGAATTATTATTCTTAATTCTAATGAGCATCCTAGTTCCAAGTTTTTAGTAAGCTAATAGTGAATGCATGTTATTCATGAAATGAAGTCAATTAGGTACCTGAGGTCCTGCACACTCTCTCCGAGCCTTTCAAGCAGGAACTTAATGTCCTCAGTGATGTCCTCATCGTCATACTTCTGCTGCTCAAGGTTCTCGAGCTGCTTCAGCACCTTGCACTGAATCATAGCCAAGGCATACTCCTGACGAGTCTCCCTCTCTGCTGACTTCTCCAGGAGATTCTGTCAAAGAAAATAATGAATGAATGCTGTGTTCTCAATCAGACAGCACAAATGACTCAATAAATGAATAGGCAAAGAGTAGCAATTCTTGCAAAATTAGAAAAGTGCCCATAAAACAACAAATATGACCTTAACCTCAAGCACAATTTGGGTGAAGACCAACTTGGTGCTCATTGTGTGCAAGTTTGACTAAAATTTGAACAATATTCTAGGAGGAGTACTGATTTTGTGAATTGTGGACAAATGGACGGACAAAAGACACCTGACACAAATCAATGAGCAGGACATCTCTGCAGCATTATTATAGTACATTTATTTATTAGTTAATCATTACTTTATGACTGAATCACTCTGAGTATATTGACACTTGATATACTGGTTGAATGCACATGTCTGGTAAATTTATTCAGGGCTGTTTCTCAGCTGATCTTGGAAACTGTTTTGTATATTCTTTATTAAATCCATCATATCCACTCCTGATGTTAAACAAACTTTAATAAAAGTTTGAATTGTGTCCGGTGGAGATAATGCTTTTCAGCATACACACCCTTAACCAGGATTCAGGTGTTGGGAGTGAGTGTGAAGCAAAAGAAAAGCAGAGTTGCCCAGCAACAAGAACACAATGTTCAAGTATTATAAAAGCTATTTTTGACATAAAATCTGTGGACAAAGTGCTTGGAGCCCAGTCTCAGGCTTTAATGGAGAGAAAATTGTGGTGACAACACTTGGAGTGAGTCAAAAGAGAAGAGGCTTCTGCACTGGGACTGAGATAAAGGAACTCGCGCCATGCCCTGACT
Source organism: Australoheros facetus (assembly GCA_030220045.1). Lineage (NCBI taxonomy): Eukaryota > Metazoa > Chordata > Actinopteri > Cichliformes > Cichlidae > Australoheros > Australoheros facetus. The sequence continues at coordinate 6,689 of JASGAU010352203.1, read as the reverse complement.
GGCCCCTACAGCCAACACTGAGAGCAAAGTTACAACTAATATCTGACAAATGCTTTGTCACAGTAACCTGCAACATCTTCACAAAGATCAAATAAACCGAACACACCAAGTCACTGCAAATATTTAGAGCCTAGCTGCCACCAACAGGCGCGTGACTATAAGAAGGTTCAACATTTTGGGGCCTAAGCTGATTATTCAAAACAAAAGTTTTAGTGTCACAGTTAAGCTAATGCTAACACATCACAAACACAGCAGTACAGCCTTTGAGGATGTGTTCAAGGACTTCCAGATGGTCTGGATAATAAGTCACTTTCCTCTTCCCATGTGGTGAGCAAAATCATTTGCATAATTAGGACATTTGGGACAAATAGCAACATGCAGAAAAATGCTGAATATTTTTTGGGAAAATAATCTTGAAATAATCTCAGTCTTCTAAAGATTGGGAAGCCCCTGGGTGTCAAAACAATACAATACTAGGACTCATGAGAAAACCTGCTTAACATGAAGCTGATTAATTCTCCATGCACCATTGCCTTTAATTAACTGTAATGTAGCAGTCATACTGAACAACAAAGTTTTCAGTGAAAAAAAGCAGTCCCTTTCTTGATGGGTACATTTAAAAAACTTTGACATAACAGTTGTACTGGCAGATGTGTGATGAAAATGCTTTGGGTGGAAATTAAAACTAGAAACACAACTGGCGGTTGACATATGTATAAAACAGGATGGAATGTCCCCTAATATTTGGTCTCAAATAAGTTTCTTTCAGCAAAAATGAAGAAAAAAAATTGTAATACTGACCCAGATTACAATGACAGCAGTGAATACCTTCCTCAACTTTAGGTTCTAAAATCAGCTCTGAGCTCATGTTTCAATCATGCAATCAATGACATTTACGACACCATTGTGTTCTGAGCAAGGTCACTGAAGCTGTCTGATGCTGCTGGGTTGAAAAAAAAAATGAGAGTAAGGCTATAACTGAAGTTTTATTTAAAGATCCATATTTCCCTTTAGGCCACAAAGCACCAAGCAGAAAAGAATATTTTGCCTGGTATTCAAGATGATGTGTGCTGAGGGTGGTCAGGTACCGCAGGCTGTCAATTACAGTATGTTTAAGCAAAGGATCCTTGCTGTTATCTGTGTTATTAGTATGCTGTCTCTCTTTTACCAAAAAAAAAAAAAAAAGTCATTTCTACACTTTTTTTTTTAGGCACAGTAGTGAGCTTGACGAAGACCTGAAAGTTACCCCATTGATTCTAAGTGCATTTCCTATATGTTGCAGACTTCCACTGGTCAGACTCTCTCTTAGCTCTGCAGTTAAAAAGCACATTAGCTGAAAAAATGAGACCTGTACCATTAATTCAGTTTTGTCAGTGTCATACTATAGGGATTTCATTACCTGGCATAATAATAAAACAACAAAGTCCAGAATGTAGCTCTGTAGACTACATTAAATATTCAATAGATGTTTTGAACAATCACAGCAGGGAGTTGAAAGGGGTGCACAATCATAAATTGCATTTATGTATCATTTATGGCCCTGCTTCTTTATAGGCAGCCTCATCTGTTGATTTAGAGTTGCCATTCAGTTTCCTCTTCTTGCAGTAAAGTGCAGAACCTAATTGGATACAAATGCAAATGTGCTGCGCCAGAGTTTGAAAAATGCATGTCCTATATGAGCATTAAAGTGCTGTGATACCTGACTGACATGTTAACAAACACCTGTCCATTTACTCATCCAACAGTTACAGATCTCATTAAGTCCAATATTGACCATGTTTTAACTCAGTTTTTGGTCTCCACCAACTTGAGGTGAATATCTGTCTCTTTAGCTCCACTGGGCTCAGCAGCTAACTGCTAATTTTGTCTGTCTGCTGTTTGGTGCTTATCATGTAGGATAAAGTTGTTTTTTGTTTGTTTTTGTTTTTTTCCAACAAACAGCAGCTAGCTATAGCAGTGTGACACAAAGAGTCTTGAGAGGATCAACAAAAAAAATAAAATTGGGGAAAACTGTAGATTTACAGTTGCAATCAGGTTTCAGAATGGATAAACATGACTAACATTAAGCTTCTGGAATGGCCTTCCCAAAGGCCAGAACTTGACTCTATTGAAAATTTCTGGACTATGCTTAAAAGCTGGGTTCATGTAGGAAAACCAACTGACTTAAATGACTTATGGTAGAAGCTTGTTGATGGCTGCCAAAAGCATCTAGTCCAGGTGCAACTTGCTACAGAACCTTTAACCAAATATTGGTTTGAGCCTGTATGTATACTTTTGACCCTGTGTGAATTAGGGAAAATCCCAAAAAAAATTAAATCTTGTGCAGCCAATTCTTTTTTTTTTTTTTTAAGTTATTGAAGATGTAGGTTATATAATCATCACATCCTGGAAAAAGAATAGTTCAAATAAATAAAAGACCAAAATTACCATGACATTCATGTCCATGATGAGTGTATGTTTCTATCTGGGTTCATAAGCATCACAAGTGAACCCTTTCATAATGTTACACTGTCATTTAAGACATTCTAACTAATTATAGCCACTTCACAAACTTTATAGCTCTAGGAGCTCCCTAAAACAGAGGACAAAGGACAAAGCACAGAGAAAATGCAGATGCAGTTCTTTCAGTGGGAAGTTCAGAGGCACATATAACAAGTGAAAAATTCTGCACCAACCCTGAAGGCAGCCAGAATGATTCGAGTGACCTTCTCCTTGACAGACTCCTGGAGGATGTCGGACAGGGCAGGCACTACGTTGTAACGTCTCAACTGTTCACAGAGCTGAGGACTGAAAGCCAGGAGCCAAACACAGAAGATCATCTGGTACTGGAGCTGGAAGCCACACTTGTTGCTCAGCACTGCTGTGATGCTTAAACAGAAAAAATAAATAAATGAATAATATAAATAAATAAAAAGTAAAATGGACCAAACAAAAGTGCTGGGAAAAGAACCAGCAGTCATAACTACTAGCTCTTTACTAACGGGAGAGCTTTCACAGATGTGTCCCTACATGCAGCGCCTCCATTATCTGTGATGCTGGCTGAGAATGAGATGTCAGGCACATTCTAAGTAAACAGATGCTTCTGACTTATTATGGAGAGTATGGTACTAATGATTACAGCTAAACAGAAAGTCATACATTTGCAGAAATAGCTGTTAAGTGCAGAGATGCAAATCTCATAAATATGAAATAATTATCTGAAACAAATGAAGCAGCAAGGTTCTGGTAAAATATGATGGAATCATAAATAATTTGTACCTCAAATTTTGAACCTTTCATTTGTGTTTTGTCTAACTCAGCTTTAGTGAGCATGATCCTTGTGGTGGCATTCCTAATCATTTAAATGGAAATTGTATACTTCACATCCAAGGGGTTATTTTGGGAGGGGCTTATCAACACTGTGCTATTTTTTTGGTCAATTACAGACTCATTTGTCACAAAAATTACTATGTTATAAAGTATGTCAAATTGGAGCACGTGTGGGTCTGAAACTCTTATTATACGCCCAGTTTTGTTAACAGTATGTTTCATTTATTTCCATCAAGGCAGAGATTGCACCTTCTTCCTACAAAACGATACATTAGGTTTGTTTGTTTTTTGTACTAAATATAAACTTGCCATGGAGTCAATAGTTTAGTTCGTGCAGCTTTCTGCTGTCTGTATGAAATATTCCACCTTATAATGAGCTTACTATGCAAATTAAGACAAATGTAGATGATTGCAAACAGCCAGTCACTATACTACAATACAGCGTATGGTTTGGGTAAAAGGCATCAGTTGGAGGGACGCACTACTGAGACTGTCTATTATGTTGTTCATAATCATGTCCATCCAACCATTAGACAGTTGGAGGCAGACTCGGCAAAGAGCCAATCAAAGTCCTATCAAAAGAATAATTTTATACATTGAAATAGTGGATGAGTATAGACGTAGAGCTGAAAAGCCTGTAAAAAGCCAAAATTTAATGGATCCTGCTCCTCAAATAGGTGAATTTTCTGCTTTTCCTTTCAGTCATTTTGTTCACCTAAAGGTCTGCGCTGCTGGTTGGAAAAAAGCCAGCATTATGATGCCGTCACTCTGAGATCTAAGATTATTTCCTAAACTTTTACAATGGATATAGAGACCCTCTGGAAGGATCTGTGTTTTCAGTCAGAACTATAAAGAAGAACAGCAATTTTAAGGAACCTAATACACATGCTTCACTCACCAGTTAACTCCATCGGCTTCTACCCAGGCAAACCTATATTCATTGACCCTCAGCATCAACTGAAGGCACCCAGCCACACACTGGACGTACTGAGAACTCTGTAAAAGACAGTAATAAACATTTTCTCAAACATTAGCATAAGTCTGAGCTGTGAAACCACGAGAACAAAAACAAAATGTTAGGAAGTCAAATACATTTAATGCAGTTCTGAAGTTGATGAGCAGAGACAACACATAGGAGAAAAGCACTCCAAAACTTGCATTACAGTCACCTTTCAAATCTGAGGCATTGCACATGCAGTCTTTTTCATGAGTCCATCAACACATGCTAGATCGCACACTAATAGTACAATACAGAGCAGTAGCAGGGAAAACTCTCATCACACCTAAGCAGAATAATGTAAATTGAGATTAGAGTGGAAGAAGCTGAGAGGAGAAAATTGATCACATTAATCTGTTATTTTAAAAAGGCTGGGTAAAAGCAAAGAAGTCCAGCAAGAGAAACAGGCAGCAGTGAAGAGAGAAGAGTGGAGAAGCAGAGGTTACTGGGCTGAAAATGCAGAGAAAAGATGATGAACAGTTGTTAGATAGATGTGTATACATTTCTGAGCACACTTCTCAGAGTAATTATATTTAGTAAAGGTATGGGATATAAAATGGTAGGATGCTGCTGCTGTGCAAATGCTTTTTTTAATTTTTCCCTTTTTACTCCAGTGTTCAGGAAAAGCTGTTTGTCATGCGCTTTCAGTATTAAGAAGAACTGGCTCACAGCATGCAATTTTCACTCGGACAGTTAAAAACAAACAGTGGCAGCAAACACCATGCTGTCTAAATGGAGAATTATTTCTAAAACTTCTCATCAGCAGACCCATTTCTCCAACCATCTGGAAATATAAATGAAGATCTTGAGTGCAAGAAAAGGACGGGGCAGAAAAGGGGGTAGGGAGGGATGTGAAAGTCCAGTGACAGCTGACAGATGCCAGCTTGCACAAATCCTGCATTTTTTTTTCTCTCTCTCTCTCTCTTATGGGAAGCACCAGGATGGCTGAAGCTGCACTTCACTCATACTCACTTCACTGGGAGAAATAGTTCCTGCTCCAATGCTTGTTTCAGGACCTGTACCGTGTAGATTCTAATGAGAAATAAACAAAAGAAAGAGGTGCAAAATTGTTCATAGGTCATCACTTCAAGCTACGTTATAGAGGCAGTGGAGTACATGGTATGCAATTCAGGGACAGCAGGTGCTCACTGATTTGTTGCCTGGCTGTTGGGGACAAAAGGAACACCAAATGCAATTTCAAGAAGCAGTTTTAATAACTCGCAAAGACAAAAAATGTTAAAAACATGAACAGTGACAAAAGCATGTTTTTGTTAAAAGTTGGATCTTTATCACATCTGAAGACTTTGGGGCTATGCTGAAAATACCGGTGTACAATGGAGATGCACAAAAGAAACTAGAAGTCAATATTCAGCTGTTTTATCATCCCACTCTTTATTGCATGCATCTGCCAAGGCAACACTACACAATCTCAAGGTCTGACAAGCCTGTTCAAACCCAATATCAATACATTCTATTAATTCGAACAAGGTTTCTACTGTGAGCCCAAAAACAGAATAAAATGAAGACAAAATGAATAGGTGGAAATCGTGAATTACTTTGGCTTTTTATGATGCTGGACTCTGGACAAAGGGAGTAAATTAAATCCCCACATAAGAAAGAGGAACCCAGTGTCTTGAGAGGCTTAGAGCCCACATCTGATATGTTAATAACCCATGAAATGATTCAGGAGAAAAAGTGGGAACAATTTCATTGCAGCTCCAAAAGTTGATCTGAAAACTAATGTTACCAACATAGAGTCCCAATGAAATGGATCTTTCCTGACCAGCATTATGAAATGTGACAACTGTATAAACAAAAAACAAATGACTAACAGTTCTTGTTTTACATGCAAGTTAATCACAATCTACATGGCCATATAAGCTGAAAACACCTTTTTAACTCTGAATTTAGAAAGCATTTTAAACACCACAATATATTTTTACAATAAAACTCTACTCCATATACCTGTGAGCTGAGTTGGCTTTTGATCCAGTTGAAGTAGTAGTTCAAATCACTTCCTTCCATCAGATCGCGGCCCCAGGCAGCCAGCTTAGCGATGATCCTTGCTGCCTAATAATAATAATGTAGGGCATTTTACATTATAATTTCACCCGGGAATAGAAATTTATAGCAAATTCTCAAAGACATGTACTGACAGACCAAAGTGTATATAATACAATATATGTTATTGTATTATAGTATTGTTCTTGTACTCCAAAAACCTTCGGTCGTTAAAAACTTAAGAACCGTTTAAGCTACAGAAACCGTTCTGGTATCAAATCGTTCAGGACATTTATGCTATTACTTTTGGTATTTATAACTTTTATAGTTTTTGAAATATTAAGCTTTTTATGATTTTTTTTGCTCCATTGAAAATGAATGG
>JASGAU010352198.1:0-12832 GCA_030220045.1 Australoheros facetus | reverse complement strand
TTGCAATTACAAAATCACACGATAAGCGGAAAAAAATATATGAATGGGTTTAAAAGTACGACGCTTCGACGATGAAATTTCACGTCGACAAATTTTTGTAGTCGACGTCATCGATTACGTCGATGAATCGTTGCAGCCCTAGTGTTAATGAATGGCACATTCAGTCTGAGGCCCAGTGCTCCAGCAGAGCTGTGGCTCCACGTTAACAAAACATCCTCATCATCCTCACTGCTGAAGCTGCAGAGTTTCACACTAACACGCACCAATCATCGACTCTGCTGCAGTAACCTTCTGAAACACGCCGTGCACCGCTTCAGAAATGTAACTGCACGTCGGGCCGATGCAGCCCGCGGGGACTTGGACTGCAGTTACGGCGCAGGGTTCAGAGGGATTTCTGACCCAACACAGAAGTGTGGACTCAGGCCTCGATTGTGTGTCAAATGATCAGCTGTCTGTCTCCATCGTATCAGACCCGAAAAATTAAAAACTCATCGACCTTCAGCTCACAGCCACCCTGAAAACTCCCAGCATGCTCAGGCTGTTTGGATTTACTGAGGTGATGCAGCACCAGTAAAAACCCAAAAACCTCCAACGTCAAGCTTGTGAAGGCGTTTCTCAGCAGTAATGCTGCAATCCTCTAAAAACCAATTAGCTTCATTGATTGTGAAGGTTTCTGACGAGGTGTTAGGCTCTGACTCACCTGGATACACGAGGAAGTCTCCTCCAAACTTCCCTGCTGAGGTCAGGTAGAAGCCCCGGCCCCGCAGGTCTCTGTACACCTGGTACCTGGCATCACAGTGGGGCTCGCACCTCTGCCTGATTGGCCAGTCGGCGTGCAGCAAGGCCCGGGCCTCAGAACAGTAACTCAGCCCCGCCCTTGCTGTGCTCAGCTGGACCGCCAGCGCCGACCGCGGGAACGTGAAGTTCTGGTCCAGAGTCTGCAGGCGGTGCTGCAGGGCTTCATCTGCGGTCCCAGCTCCGGACTCTGCACCTGAGAAGACCAGGCCCTTTAGACCAGACTCCAGGTACAAAACAGACAAACAGCGTCATGGTAACACTCACTTATGTGTGATGAGGTCATAGCTCGGCGCAGCGCTGACTTCCTGTCCTCCAGTGCGAGGACGCTCTGCTCCTCAAAGCTTCTCTGCTGCTGCTCTTCGTACTGCTGACAGAGCTCCGCCCTCACGCCATCCTGCTGACAAGAGCAACAAATCACATGCCTGAGCCTGATTCTGCCAAAGGCTTCTTCCTGTTAAAGGGGGTTTTTCCTTCCCACTGTCACCAAATGCTTGTTCGTAGAGGGTTGTTTGATTGTTGGGTTTTCTCTGTATTATTGTAGGGTCTTTACCTACAATATAAAGCTCCTTGAGATGACTGTTGGTTTTGATTTGGTGCAATATAAATAAAATTGAACTGAATTGAATTTGCATGTTACTGAGCACTAGTTAGCAGGTATCTGTGTAATGCTCTCATACAGTCTAACCAAACTAGCTAGCATTAGTCACCTTCTCGTCCAAATATGGTCACTTCCTGCTCCAAAGAACCTACATGGCAGCCAAAACACTGATGTCATTGTGGCTAAATCCACCTTTAATAAACCAGACATGCTAATGGCCTGGCTGCGGTCGGGTTGTGGCAGGGCTGCAGCGGCGTGGTGTTCCCTCAGCAGCCTCTCCTCCTCCGGCAGCAGCAGCAGCGGCCGGCCCAGTCGTCCGTTCTGTCGGGGAGCTCGGGGCAGTGAACCCAGGAGCGCCCCCACTAAACCTCGAGATCTAACGGTCCTCAGATCCTGTATCCTCCACACCAGCGGGGCTGAGTCACACAGGCTCAGACCCACAACCATGGCTGGGGCCTGCTTCTCTTCCTCAGAGCCTGGGGGCTGCTCCCTGCAGGAAGGAGCCTCCATCAGGACAACCTGTGGCGACAGAGGAAGCAGTCAGCTGGTAGCGCGGCGTCAGCGTTAGTTTGAAAAGATGAAAGAAGTCGAAATGTTAACAGAAATTACAAATTTCTTAACATTCGCAAAAACTGTCCCTACGACTAACGTACGTTTGATCCGAAGCTGGCCGGACAGGCGGTGCTCTGCTCGCCCACAGCCGCCTATCCTGTCACATGACCCCACAGGTAAAGCCTGGCTGTGTTTAATAGTCTGCGCAGTTCTGTATGTCCTTTGGCGCCTCAGAGCCACCGTACAGCACCGATGAACCCACTCATCCAGCTGGAGAGGGATCCATCAGAACGCTGTGACCGCTCGAGCACAGCCAACAGAAATGTCCACGATTCATGAACATAACCACAGGTGTACAAAGGTGAACCTGTGGAGGGTCCTCATTGACTCATTCAGGCTTCTCACCTAAAGATGAGTCACTGTCAGAGTCACGAAAGCAGGGACTTATTATTGTGTCCATGTAATGTGATTACTTCAACCCTGAGCCTTTAATCATCACGCTGCCTTCCGAGGAACACGTCAATCACTGAGCACAAGGAGCTAACCGGTGACCTCCCGCCTTACCTGCTGCGCTGCCTCACGTGCTCTCTCCCGGTTCGGCTTCACGACCTGCCGTAAACTGCTGCGGCTGTAGTTTTGTTTTATCCTCAGCCCGGTGAACCACGACAGAAACAAGCGGAGACGCGGAAGAAACAGACCGGAGGAGAAGGGGGGAGAGGAGGAAAAGACCGGAATAAACGGCTCCACTCCCGGGTCACCTCCGCTTTCACGCCGTCTCCTCAGCGCGGGCGGGGTTTACCACCATACAGTAGGGTGTGTGCGTACCGCTTCCCTAAGCTGCCCCCGAGAATAGAAAAGAGCAAATACAACCAATCGGAGCACAGGGTTACTAGCGGAGGATCGAGCCAATGACAGGACGTCACAGCAGCTCCTCCTCCTGGCGGACCTGCGCGTTTGGCTCCTCTCGCACGGCCGTGCGGGTGAAAACGTGTGATGGGCAAAGCGGGGCTGAAGCTTTTGTGCCCGGAACTGTTTATTTAATGAACGATCGTTTTTCTTGTATTTCACTTAATGCTAGGAGCTTAAGAGACATCACCAAAAGAAAATCTATATTCTTGTTTTGTGGGGGCGAGAAAGCCAATTTTACAAGAAACTCATTCCAAACCGGAAGATGAAAAATTCTGGATAAATCAGGGGGGATAAAATGATCTTTGATCATGGTTCTGCAAAATCAGCAGGCTTAGCTATTCTTCTATGTAACTCGCCTGGTTAAGTTGTGACTTCTAAATCCAGCACGAGTGGTCACTGGTTAATCTGTGTCCTACACCTTGATGAGCAATGCATCATGGAAAACCTCGAGCTTTCCTATCCATCTGCATATATTATGGGAGGAGATTACAATATGGTTCATGATGGTGGTCTTGACTGACGGCCTCCCAGGTGTCAGCAGAGCTCTTCTAACCCTGGTTTCTGCAGATCTCAGCACCTCTCACAGATCACACTGTAATTAAGATACCTGTGAAATCTTCTGCTAATTGTAGTAATAACAAAGGATACTGGAAATTCAACTCCAGCTTATTAAAGATTAAATCTATAATATTAATGTAATGACTGATAGCACTTGGAGTCAGGGTAGGGAACATTAGACCCTTTTGTTTTGTCTCTTCAGCTGTTGTGTTGCTGACCTTTTCTTTGGTGTGGTTGGAGTTGCACCTGACGTTATATCCAGGTTACCCCCAGGCCAGGAACCAAATATGAATGGGGGGGGGTTGTTCGTTCGATAATTATTAGCCAGCTTGCTGACGATAAAAAAATCTTTCTGAAGTCCCAAAGATATTACAATTTATACTCTCTGTTTCTTTCTCTCAGTGGTTTCATGCTGGCAGTAGGGACCTTGGATCTTGTGTTACTGGTTTGTTAAATACAGACATCTCTGGTTCAAGAGGAATAAAAACACTCCTGAGGTTCTCATAATTCATGCATGAAAGGGTTAAATATGAAACCTGAATTCAAACATAGGCTCAGTCTGTGTACACTGATCTGAGGTCAGTGAGTGCAGTGTAGCTGTCCTGTTTCAGGATCACATATTTATGCTTACAGAAAAATGAAACATTGGAAAATTGTTTACTGCCAAGCAGGAAAAAATAAGCATCCTAAAGGATCAGTGGATTTTTTCTTCCTGACGGCACGGACAAATTCCAAGAAGACAAATCCAGGATTCATCGGGCTCAAAGTGTGAAAGAGCGCCGGGAGCGTTTGGGACTTCACACGGCGCTCCGACTCTGCAGTTAATGCAACACTGGCCAGAAATAACACTGCATGAGCTCATGGAAACCACGGCGACAGCACGACACCATCCGAGCTGAAGGCGAGTCAGTGAAGGGTCAGAGTGTGTGTGTCTGTTTGTGTCGGGCAGTGTGTAACCGATCATTTAATCTGGAACTCTCTTTACGGTCAGGATACCGGCTGAAAGCAGGACAACACACACACAGACACACACAGAGCTGCTTTATTAACCCGACACGTCTGCGCTCCTTACAAAACATTTACAACAGCTGACATCAGATCGCAGCGTTCAGGTGAAACAACAGACCTGACGGTGCATTTAAGGCTCATTTGGACTCAGGTAAACACCAAACTCCAAACGTATGGTTCATGGCACACCGCCTCCTGGTAAAGGCCCTCTGACATCACCGGGTGCTCTGATGTCACAGGGCGCAGGGTGAGATCCACGGGCAGGAGGAAGGTCTGGCATGATAAGTTCATCTTTAAATAAACAGAAGAAAAACAGAACGATATGAAACACGAAGCTGCAACCGGAGAAAGGCTGGAGTTTAAAAAGCTGATGAAGGCGCTCTTCATCGCTGAGGTTAAGGCTTCTCTAAAACCACAGAAGAATCCACAGGTGTCTGCCTTTCCACACAAACACGATTGAAACAAACTCAGTGAATTCAAACTCTCTTTGGTCCCTTAAACGCCGGTAAACTGTAAACTCAGGGTCACCTGACCTTCCCCCAGCATCTCCTCGACACACCAATTTGTAAGGACACTACCTGGACTCCAGAAGTGAGTTCATACAGAAATAAATATCTGATCTACTATAAAACAGCCCCTCCCTCAGGTGTCCCCCCCTCAGGTGACCCAAACTTTGCTTGATGAAGTCACAGAGTTTCTGTTTGGCAAGAAAAAGTTCTTTAAAGGGTTTCAAACATGTCAGGGACCAGAGTCACCTGTGACTGGTCAGCTGCTCAGGTGACTGGCTCACAGGTGAGCACCTCAGTCCTGTAGATGGGAGCTGGTTCTCTTAGAAGTTTAAAAGTGCAAACACACTTCAGGCACCAACTGAGGCTCGTGATTGGTCAGGTGGTGGAGCTGCGCTCTGCTCTGACACTTAAACTAGTGAGGATGTTCTAACTCCACCTGGCAGCGGACTCAGGTAAAATATCTCAGCGCCAGGTTTTTGAGTTTTTCTGACTCCTGAAACGTCGCAGGAAGGAGACGCGCACGAGCCGTCAACCTGACAGTCTGGACATTCTCTGGCTCCACCAATCACAGGTAGACAAATGTTCTGAATGATAAACCCCACCCTCCTCCCTTGGCTGGTGGGGCGGAGTGACAAGGCACTATCAGGTCATCTGATTGGTTGTTTCTCCTGCCAGTTCTGGGTGTTGCTGTGGAGAGGTTGAGTCAGTTTACTGAGAACCAGCGCAGACGGTCACAGAAGTCTAAACCTGGTTCTGTAGGCTGCAGTGTTGATCCAGGGTCAAAGGTCAGGTGGATGAGGTGGTGAATAGCAGCACAGATAGGAGGAGAGCAGGCAGCTGTTGCTAGGCAACAAAAATAAAAATGTCAGTTAGCGAAGTAGTTAACTGAGGATTAGTGACGCAGTTCAGCTGCAGAGCCACAAACATAGATTAATACACCGTGGGAAATAGTCCCAGCAGCACCAATCAGTTAGCTGTGCAGCTGATGCTAATGCTGCAGTATGATTGTGGTACTGATAGCATTAGCAAGCAGCTAGCTGTAAGTTAGCTATGGTGCATGACGGCTGGTTCTTAATGTTAAGATTCAAGGATAATGTATTCGCATCACATTTACATGCAGTGGAATGAAATTTCTGTCCTCAGGTCCCAGTGTTGCCCTTAAAGGAGAATAAATCTAAATATAAGGTAACAATAATATAAAAGAAATTTTAGATCAGTTCCAAAAGTTTGGACAAATCAGACACTCAGGATTTTACCATGTGAACCAGCTAACAATTATTAATCTGTGTTATCAGCTAAGCTAACGTTACTAGCATTAGCCAGAAGGAAGACCCCTCAGGGTCAAATTCAATCCCGAAAACCAAACAATCCCTCCATGATTCCCTTTTGCTCAGACGAGCTTCATGAGAAAAACTGCTTTCTGGAGCTGTTAGCTTACTTGGTACTTAGCGTAACAGCTAGCTGGCTAACCTTACTGTTCTCTCTAATATCGCCTGGATCAAAACTGCCCACGCAGTCAGCAGCAGCACGGTGGTTGACGAGGCAGCAGTACGGCGCTCACCTGGCAGCAGTTAGGCCTCGCTGGCACTGCTGTTCCTGTTCAGCTCTCTGATGCCCTGCAGGATCCTCTTCATATGGCCCACCTTCGTCACTCCGAGGTCCTGAACACAACAGAGGAGGTTAAAGAAGCTGGACAAATCCTTCACCCTGTAAACAATCACCCACCAACTGTCCACCCATCAAACATCTATCAGCAGTCAGCGATGACCCGGTGACGGTACCTTCAAGTCCCTCCTCTCCAGGTGGATGAGCTCAGCTCCGCGGACGTCGTGTCCAATAAAGATGTCCTTATACTCAGTGAGACAGAGAAAGTCCAGCCATGCCCCCACCTCCTCCGTCCCCCACTGGTGAACTGAAACCCCAACAGGAAGTGGTTCAGATAGACAGAAAACACCTCCAAAAGTGATTTAACAAAACACCGTGATTCTAGCATCCACCATGAACTTAATACGCAGAGAGAGACAGGTCAGAAAGGTGAGGACGGCAGCAGAGAGTTACCTGGCAGAGAGAACGTAGCACACATCTCTTTGTTCTTGTTATTTTTGTCCTTCTTAAACTTTGGGACGAGGCGGAACTTCGCGCTTCGAGTACGCTTTGAGAAATCAGTCAGAGGACCCTGAGAGGCAGACAGAGAGACAGACACAGGATTGGTTACTGTTAAATGTTTTCGTGGTTGGTGCTTTAATATTTCCATAATCATCACATTAGACCTGCTGAACACCTCGGAGTGTGTGTGTGTGTGTGTGGGGTGTCACCTCGTGGTCTGATGGATCGATGATGGGACACAACCATGGAACATCAGCCAGGCGGCGGAGGTGCTGAGCCACAGAACTCAGAGCTGCATTCAGCTGTTCCTGCTGAGGAGGATCCAGCTGCTGCACAAACACAGACGTTACGTTAGCGTCGGGCCGTGGTCGGGATCAGGGTTTTTTGTTTTGGGATAAAAGCTGATGGCACGCTTATACAAATCAGAGCTTATTTCAGAAACACAGCAGGAAACCTGTGAACCTGCATGATTGTGTAACTTTCAGATAAAGTGATCCACATTCAGAGTTAAAGTGAAAGGACCAGAGCAGTTACCATGGACATCCTTCCAGCCAGGAGGAGCTCGGTCTCACTCAGTAAAGCTTTGACGTTATTGACCATCTGAATGACCACGCTGCAGCTCAGAGCCTGAACACACACACAAACACTGATGTTTTATACAGCTGAAGGTGCACTTAAGAGAAGAACCTCTCTTAAGGACAGAAAACGGCAGAAGAGAAGAGCAGCTGTCATACCCTGAAGCTCTTGGAGTCAGCGTAGACCACATCCATAGCCTTGGAACTGGCATTGACAGCGTGAGCCAGTTCCTGTTCCAAGCTGTGGTGAGACTGAGCGACTTCCCGGATACTGAAACACCAGAAACACACAGCAGGGTGAACCCTCTAAGGTCTAAGAAGCAAAGCTACCACAACCCACAACACTGTTCAACACTGTTGGCAAAGAACTCAAATAGTTTTTGATGTTTGTCAGTTAGAAGGTTTGGTTTTTGTCAGGGGTTTGGAAAATCATGGCCATACGTCCATTTTCCGAGTACCCCAATGAGAACATACACACAGGAGGGAACCAGTGAATTCAAAGACGGACCTTCTTGCTGTGAGGTGCTACCCAGTGCAACACCATGCTGCGGTTTAACCATGAACCATGTTCAAAAAATAAAGTACATGTATTCTGATAGCACTGGGTAAGATACTGCCAATAACTCAGACCTCAGTCAGTGATGGTGGGACTGAATGGTGGGGTCGCACCTGTGTATGAGCGCTCCAGCTGCCTGACCGAACTCGCTGATAAGCAACGCCTCTTCCTCGGAGACAATCTCAGGCTGGGAGGACAGCGGGGGCTGCGGTGGTGCCCGGGGAAACTCGCATTTCTGTTTGTCCTCCCAGGACTTCAGAGTACTCTCAAATGCCTGAAACACACAGAGAGATGCTGAAAATCCCAGCTGGGTGGGATTAAGACCCCCGAACCCACAGCCGGCTGCAGCACTCACTCGGTCTCGGGTCAGGGTCTGGGTCCGGTTCTTATGGATGATCTTTATGTATCCCGGAGGCTGGATCCAGGCCTCCCCGTCCACCTGAACCGGGACACCCTCGTCCCCTAGGATGGTGATCTTCACTGTCCGGCACTGAGAGAGGGACAGGAAGATGGTTACAGACAGATGGACAGGAGGGACAGACAGACAGGTAGGTAGGTAGGTAGGTACCTGTGCGATGCGATGGTGCTGCAGGTTAATGACTCGGGAGACGGCCATCTGCATGCTGCCGAACACGGCTACCACCTCCAGGATCTTATCATCAAAGGACGGAGCTGTGAAGGTCTGACAGAACCAGACAAGCTGAGTCGTGACATCACCAATCAGCTGACCGAATTCCCAAGCTACTCACCGCACAATGGATCAGTCACAGTGACCACAATGAACCCGAAGTATCCCACTTTGCCTTTCAAACATGCACAGTAATCCCTCGCTACTTCACGGTTTGCTTTTCGCGGGTCTTCAATCAATATTAGTGTAAAATATTTATTGCAGTATTTTCGCTGTTTTGCGGTACTCGTTCTTCACATGCGTAGTACGTGTTGTACAGTAATGTATATATTTGGTGTATAAGTGTGTGGGGAGGGTTTATAAAAACTTAAAATAGTGTATAACTACTAAAATAATGTATAAGTATTAAAATAAACATAGCGTCCCTACTTCGCAGATTTTCACTTATTGCGGGTGGTCCTGGAACGCAGCAGAGCTGTGAGGGATTACTGTACAACTAAAGGTCACTGCCAGAGAACCTTTCATGCAATAAACATTTTATACTCCCTGTTCCATAGGGGGCGCGCTGGAGTTTGGCCAGAAGATGTGAAGTTTGTGGTTAAAACGCTACTAAAACAAAGATGTTCTGAGAGAGCTGAATATGAGGGGCTTGTGGAGATATGAAATACTGACTACTGTTACCTTCACACAGGAGATGAGTAATAAACATGAGCAGTGTAAAAGATTACTTTCTACAGGGAGTAAATAAAGTAATGCATTACTTAAGTACTTTTTAACAGTACCTGCATGTTTTCAGCATTTTGCTGATGAGCAGATCTGCTCATCAAAAAGTACCTAAGTAACTGCCTGAACATACAAAGACACGAGACACTGTAAACAGCATATTCTGATCAGTGCAGACAGACAGGCGGGTGGTGGTGGGGGGCTTACGTCATCCTCTTTGGTGCCTCCCCAGAAGTTGGTTCCTCCTGCATAGCTCGGGATGTTCAGCACAGCGATTCCCTGCAGACTGGGCAGAGGGATTGGCCGACCATCACACTGAAACACACACACAGAATCAGTTGTTTACAGGTGTGTGTTTCAGGTGATGTTGTGTCTTTAATTTGCTGCTGATAAGTTCGGGTGGTTCACAGAGGCAGTCTGTGGTTAGGTAGGACGTCCTGCTCAGGACTTTAAGTGGGATCTGTGTGTGCTGGAGGTCTGCGGCTGCAGATGGTGGATGTTTCTCCTCTGCTGTCCACCTTCCAGCTGGCTGCAGTTTGTATTGTCTGGACTTTGTCCCTCTTGTTTCTAGTGGTTTTGTTTTTACAGCTTTATGTCCAATCATGTCCAAGCTGCCAGAAAAGGTCAGCATGGGGCACGCTCTCTGTATGTGCATTCATAAAAAAATAATAAATAAACCCACGGCTTCAAAGATCTTCAAAGCCGCGTAACTGAAAATATTCATAGTTCAAAGGTTTGCATGACTTTATTAAGCTGGGGAGAAGCAAACGCAGAGTGTGAGGGAACCATGGAGATCCTAGCATGCCCAGTCCTGGTTTTAGTCTCACCTCCAGCAGGACTCTCTGCTCCAGGTTCTTGTAGGTTCTGTGCAGCAGCTCCTTGGTTCCTAACACTCCGTACCACATCATGTTCTTGGTGCGACTCCTGCGGATCAGTGACAGAGCTGCATCAGTTTACGCTCTCCGAGCTCGCCACGTCTCCATCTGTGTCCTCGGTCCTACCTGCACTTCTCCGGATGCTCGTCCCGCTTGTTGTTGAAGTCCAGAGAGATTTTGGCGTCCAGTCCGATGCCGAAGTAGTTGTTCATGACACATTTCTCAGTGTAGCAGTCCCTGACACACACACACACACACACACACACACACACACACACACACACACACACAGAGAAGGGTTAATGACAGAACATGAGGTCATGGCAAGGACTCAGAGTCAAGAAATCTCACATGTTATCGGGGTCGCAGCTGAACGGGTCGGCATTGACCAGCAATCGGCTGATGACGGAGCTGCTGGACAGAGAGCCTGTGACACACACACACACACACACATTACTCTGCTGTCATTATAAACACACACTTTACTGGATGAAGACATGCAGGCCTCTTACCAGGATACAGAATCTTTGTGTTGAGCATGGGCATGTTGTCCCTACTTCCTGTCTGGACAGGAAGTGATGCAGAGCTGCCCAGTGACAGGCTGCCTTTGCTGATGAGCTTCTCGCAGGGCGTCTTACTGACTGAAGACAGAAAACAAACCATGAACACTGCTGCTGTCCCAGAGGAAACCAGAGGAAGCTCTGGGTGTTTCTGACCTCTGCGAGCGCCGCGTTGCTTGGAGCTGTAAGACGACTGCAGGGACATCTTGTCCTCCTCCACATCTTCCTCCTCATCCTCCTCCACCAGCCCCTCCTCCTCGGCTCGGCTCAGAGAGAAGACCTGCTGCTGCTGAGTCTGAGCGTTCTGCTCGTCCACGGCTGCAAACATGGAGAAGCAGGTCAGCTCATTGGTTCCACCTTCATGTTCTTACGCATTTATTGATTTATAACCATGATCCGATATCTCATATCTGTTGATCTGTCACTATGGAAACTGAAAGGTAAAGTCTGTTCTGTGTGTGGACTGAATCTAAAGAGAACGTGAGTCAGGAACCCCGAGTTGAAGCTGTTCTGTAGGAGCTCATCAGCAGAAACAAGCAGGTCAGACACTGAAAGTTCCCCTCAGATAACTACAGATAACTAATGCTGGATTCTTCAGCCATTTCTTTAACTGCTTCATTTCTACCTTTGTGAGGAAAGTCTGATTTCAGTCAAATGTTTGCAGAAGGACAGAAAATCACGTTTCCTTTAATCGTATTGGCCCTTGGTGCAGCCCCTTGGTGAAATAAACCTGTTATCTTCCATCTCTTTAAAGCCCTCCCTAAACGCCCGCTTTCCTCTGATTGGCTGGCCTGTGAAAGCCTGCTAAGTTGCAGCTGTGCTGACTGTCGCTGTAGTAGACGGGCTGTAACCTGTGTATTCACAGCAGCATCTTACAGAGAGTACTCTGACTTCATCCTACATGTGACAGAAAAGGAGCAGTAATTCTCCTTGAAACCATTACACCTGCGCAGGTGAGTCCTGACCACGTCCAGCCCACCTTTCTCCGTGTGCTCGATTATCTGCCGGATGGCCTTCTTCAGGCTGTTGGCTCTCAGCATCAGCTGCTCTCGAGGTTTAAAGATGGCAGCTGCCGCCACTGAGGAGGAGGTGGAGGGTCGTGGAGAGCAGGGGGCAGAGCTGGGCAGCACGAGAGGTGGAGGGAGATGAAGAGGAGGCAGGGTAACTCCCTCCATCTCTTCTTGCTCCTCAGCAATGGTGGGGGGAGGAGCTGGGTGTAGCACGGAGGATGCCTGAGACTCCTCATTCAGAGTCTTCAGTAAGGAGTCCAGCTTCTCCTTCAGCACACCACACTGAGACAGAAAACATGACTCATCACAACAAACAGATTAGAGCATGTCGTAGGTTTTAAAGGTGCTGCGCTGCAGTGGTCTGATCACACACTCCAGTTTATGCTCCTAAACAAGGAGTCTTCTTCACACATGAATGTTAGTCATGGGGTTCCACAGGGTTCTGTGCTGGGACCGATACGGTTTCTATTATACATGCTTCCCTTAGGCAGTATTATTAGAAAACACTGCATACATTGCCATGCAGCTGATACCCAGCTTTACTTCATCAAACTACATGATACAAATCAGGGTGTTAAACTTCAGGGTGTCGTTCTTATCTCACAGATAAGGATCTGATTTTTGGTGATAGCAGCATGTGCAGGGCTTTCAAATTGTTTTGGAGTAGCAGGGGGGCACGCCAAAGTAGCAGGCACCTTATGACCGAGACCTTTGCTGTCCTCCATGGGCGTCTTTTCCCATCTGTTTTGCTGTTATGAGTACTATCCCCTAAATTTTATTACTTTTTAAAGACTTTCATTCAGTACTCCCATAAATATATCAAAGTTACTATAAATGAACAACTTCTACTATGAAAGGAAGAAATGC
>JASGAU010352196.1:0-10756 GCA_030220045.1 Australoheros facetus | reverse complement strand
TTTTCAGGGAGCTTTTAGGACAGCCTGATAATAATGAATTACAATAGTCCAGCCTAGAAGTAATAAATGCATGAACTAGTTTTTCAGCATCACTCTGAGACAGAATGTCTCTAATTTTATTTAAATTTTGCAAATGCAAAAAAGCGGTCCTACATATTTGTTTAATATGTACATGTCCTGCTCAAAAATGACTCCACAATTCCTCACAGTGTTACTGGAGACCAAGGTAATGCCTCCCAGAGTAAGTATTTGGTTAGACACCATGTTTCTAAAGTTTGTAGAGCCGAGTACAATAACTTCAGTTTTATCTGAATTTAGAAGCAGGAAATTAGATCGCCATCTCCAGTTTTGTCTGTCCAAAGGACATTGTTCCAGAAGTCTGTTCAGACACAACTTTTCAAATCTAAGTCACACTGCCATGTTCTTTTAGACAGAAGTCTTTTTGTAATTGTGCTCTCATGAACTTTAACATTTAACTTGCTAACTCCTGTAGAGTCTGAGATGTAGCTCTTGGGTTTTTGCACTTTATCTGAGCATTGCACAGTCTGACCTTGGGATGAATTTGCTGGGACATCCACTCCTGGGAAGATTGGCGGTTGTCTTGAATGTTTTCCACTTCTGAATAATCTTTCTCACTGATGAACTTCAGAATTGTTTGGAAATGGTCTTATAATCCTTCCCAGACGGGCAGGTAAAATTGCTCCACTAAGATGTCTTTCCTTCTTGGCATTGTGTTATTTCTATGGAGGTGGTCACACTTGCTGATGATCAGTTAATCAAGTGCATTTAATTAGCAGCACCTGGTTGATTCTTACCTCTTAATTCCTATGGAAACAGTAAGGGTGTACTTAGTTTTTCCACACACGTCTTCTTCATTTTGGCCTAATCTCTGTTAAATATTTAATGACATGATGTAATTATGTCATATACTGTAGTTCATCTCAGGTTGTATTTAAATAATTTTAAGACCTCAGAAGGAACAGATCATTTTTTTCCTGATTTGTGAAACCTTAGAATTGAAGAAGGGTGAACTTTTTGCTTCACATTACTGTATTAGGACAGGAAGAAAGCTACTTTGATTTCAATAACTCATTATTTTTTAAGGCTATACCCACAGCCCTGGCTGGAAATGATTGTTATTCACACACTGATACATGCAAACACAGCCTTGCGAGCTACTTATTTCTATTTATTAATTGTGTCTTTGTGGATTAGGATACAGAATGCAGGGCTGCTGCTGTTCATAGTTAATTAACAGGTGGTGCGGCACAGTAGGCTCCCACTAAACAGGTGTGGGGATGTTGTGTTTGGTGAGAAGCAAAAATATTCAGGTGTGAAAAAGCTCCAGAGTCAGGTAGCTAGCAGGTGTATGAGAGCAAGCCTGGGCGGTCTCAGAGCAGAGGTGATGCCAGGGGCCAGGCTGGCAGCCATCACCCAGCTGCTCTGTGCCACCTGCCCGACTGTAAGAGTGAGGCCCGGCATTCTCTGAATAAGAATTTGATTGATGTAGCAAAAACTTTGGACGCCGTTGGGAATGACATTTAATGGATGCACACAACTGCACAGAAACACACGCTCACTATCACCTGCAGCAGATGCCTCATTGCACATGGTGCGCCTGAGCCCCTGCAAAGAAGCATTGGTTCCCCCCATACAGTGTATGAGGGTACGCTGAATGCCTCTCATGTACTATTTAGAAATAGTATTGTTCTGCTGCAATGGAGATCATGTTCATCATTCAGACTGCTATCCATATTTGGGAGATGCAGACACACGTGTGCACGCACACGTGCGCGCGCGCACACACACACACACACACACACACACACACACACATACACACACACACACACACACACACACACACACACACACACACTGGGACTGGGATTGAAGCCCAGAAGAGCATATGAGAGGGAAGATGAATGGTTTGCCTTCAGCATTGAGACTTAAGGGTTTTCTCTCTCACTCTCTCTCGCTCTGTCTCTATCTCTGTCTCTCTCTCTGTGTCTCTCTCTCTCACATAGACACACATACACTTGCACACACTTCACCTTATAACTTGTCTCCATCTGTATGTCTCTTTTACAAATGGGATGTAGAATTTGCTCAGCCACAGACCTGTTGAGGTTGGCTCACGCATTGGTTCATTCATCTCTCTTCTGATCTTCCTTCTAAACGGGCAGACACGAGCACACCGAATCTACACACACAGACATGAACACACTCTCAGCAGGGTGATGAAAGTCAAATGCAATCATATACCACACACAAGCAACAAGCATGATTTTGGAATAGGAAACCTTAATGTGCCTTCATGTGTAAGACCTGTGTTTGTGCAGTACGTACACATGTTTCTCTGGAGTGGCTGAATTTAAATGAAAATACTGTAGATCCACAGAATAGATGGTTGTGATCAGGGTATAAATAGTGGTTTTGCTTTTATGAAAATCCCTGAAGGACAGTTCCCCACTCCTTCAATGTCCTTCCTCTCCTGTTCTCATCATTCTCTTCCTTCCACTCCTCAGACTCCTAAATGACCTTGTCCCGTGTAAGTGAGACACAGAGGAGAGACTGATCATGAAGAGAGTGAGTGAGACTAATGAGTCATTGTGAACGAGAGCTGTTTAATCTTGGCCCTTTGTTTCTGAGTTCTTTGGAAAAGAATGCAATGGAAAAGATTATGGGACTATTATATGTCATACATTTATCACAGATATTGTGTGATCAGTCTGCGCATCATTGTGTGGGTCTGTGTGCACATGTGTTTTTTGCACCAGTGCAGTTATGTTTCCATTGTGAGCTCAGGGGTCATTTTTCTAAGAGCTCTTTTTCTTCCCAAGCAGAAGGTTTTTATTGAATTACCGTGACAGGGTAGCGATAACCTTTGGCATTTACATGACTGTAGTGAAGTAATTGCAGTGTTGTGATACTCTAACAATAAATTAGTCAGTCTTATTGGTCAGACTTGATCCTTGAAGTGTACATAATAGTCTTTATTAAGCTTTAATAAATCCAGAGAGATTAGATCTTTCCAGCTTCTTATTCCCCTTTGATTTCCTTTTCCTCTCGCCTCCCTCCGCTTCAATTTGGATCTCGTTTGTGCACGGCTATTTATTTACCTCGCTGCCGATTGCAACCTTGAAGGTAAGGGGATGAGCAGATTCCAGTAGGACGCCAACCGCTTTTTTAAAAAGCAGCTCATTTTGATATTCTTCATTATTAATAAAACATGGAGTTGACAGTCTGCCAGTACAAACACTTTTATGTGAATGTCAAATTAGAACAGCAAGCCAATTTGACATTTGTGAAGAGCCAACAGCTGCAGACAGTTTTGTCTCCACTTTAAACTTTTACATTTCAGCGCCCACCTGCTAATGAAGTATGATGTACCATGGATGTCTTACTGTATAGAGCCTTTGAATTGAATTTTCCCCTTTTACTGTGCAAGCAAATCACTCTGGCATTACAATGTAGCCTTTTCACAACAATGCATCTTTAAAATGTAGTGCAGTTAATATAATTACTGAATTTAAGCTAAATGGGCACTGAATGTATCCTGTGCTTTCGGTTCACCCACCAGAGGATCTAAAGTTTCTTGTCAAAACAAGAGTAGGTTGAGTCACTTGTATAACAGTGGAAAACAAATTGTCTGCAGTATTTATTCACAGTTACCGCAGCATAAATTTCCATGTTGCCTCCATTCTGACAAAACTAAATAGAAATAAAAAAACTCCCTTTGGTGAATAAACTGTGGTTATCTCTTGGAAGCTGGCGCTGTGCCCATATTGTTAGAGGAAGTGTGGACATTGTCAGGTTTGTGAATGAACATTTGCGGCTGTGTTGGTACATTGTTACTGTCATTCTTAAGCTTGTATTTCAAAAATGGCCACTTTGGCAGGTAACCAGCAATCCCCTGCACGCAAATGTTACAAAGCTGACTTTTATACTTTGGGTTTTCACACCCACCAAAGTTTTGTCTTTTCCATTTGCAGTATTGCATTCACAACATTATTAAATGCTCAAATAAAACATCAACTGATGCATGTCTGTCTTTCCTAATGCGACATCAAATTTGAATACAAGTTATAATAACTTCCACTGCTGTCAACACAACTCTGAAAAATCACGACTCTCCCACAATGGGATTTGGTTGGATGTGTGGGAGGGTGTTTCTACAGTGTAGCTGGCAGCCACCGGCATGAAAAGAGTGGTTAAGGGTTATAGCTGTGCAGCTGTTAGCCTTTGTATTTGTGTGTGTGGATTGTGTGGGTGTGTGTTTGCTTGTCTCTGGTGTGCGATTAGCAAACACATTATCTTCTTCGTGTGGATATTATGCGCACATCCAGTCTATCTGGCACAATCACCGCAGCCATTTACTCTAACATCTTTCCCTGGGGAATCTTAGAGCACAAACAACGGCATTTTGAGTGTGTGTGGAGGGGGGGTTTGTGTGCGTGTGTGCCTTCTATGAGAGGTAATCAGATCTGTTCCCTCCAATCAGACAGAGATTGAATTGAATTGGCTGTCTGCTGTTGTGGTTGTCATTGGAGGCCAATAGTGGATACTGGGGGATATAGAACAAGAAAAAAGAAAAACAACACTCACTGCCAGATAGTGGCGCACACTTTTCAAACATGGCCTTTCTCTCAGTTTGCACTGAAACTATATTTAGAGATAACTGCCTCTTCTATGTCCGCTCCTGCCATTCTATGCCATTCTCTCCCATCAATTTATTCCTGGAAAATTTGTAATGCTTCTATCCATCCTGCTATTTGTAGCCATTCTTTATCCATCCTCCTTTTTTCTGCCCTATAATAACATAAGGATAGTGAGATGCGATCTGTCTTTTTTTCCCAAGCAGGTGTCTCATTCCTCTCAGCAAACCCACATCCTCTTACCGCGCAGCAGCTTCAATGATACGCTCTTCTGGCCTCATTCCTGAGTGTTCAAAAAGCTTCATCCAAGCTTTAAAATGTGACCGCACCAAATTAGCATTCAAAATGCCTGACTCAGAAAGAAAATACATAACGGTAAAAGCCTTTTATTTGCTTTCCTGAGTCTTGGACTCTCTCTCTCTCTGTGTGTGCGTGTGTGTGTGTGTGTGTGTGTGTGTGTGTGTGTGTGTGTGTGTGTGTGTGTGTGTGTGGGGCTGCAGTAGCTTGTGATCCTCACAGTATGTTCAGCTTAGACCTCTCCTCCACAGAAGTTGGTGTGGCTTTGCTCACCGCATCACTAACTACTGTCTCCATAGCAACAGTTTGCTCCCTGCTCATAATTTGCACAAAAGGAAAAAGTCCCAATGTCACACAGGCTCTAATAGAGGCCGATACTCTCACCCTGCTGTGCTGGTTTAAGGACTGTGTGCTTAAAGAGCATTTCTTATTTGTTAGAGGTTTGGCAGGCTGCGGTTTTCTGTTTTCATAACACAGTCTGTTTAACGCTCATGTAAAACACATACTGTAACATAAAGCTAAATCTGTTTTTATAAAATTTCATGTCCTGTTTGAAAAGTATAACGCGATCACTTCGTTCTCTTGTAGGAGTTATAAGTGACCTAAAGGTACATTATGGAGTTTTTGACCTTTTGTTGTGATGAAGCAGTGTTTTTGTGTTTATCTAGATAATCAACTGTTCTGACAGTAATTCCACTGATCAACTGGTGGTGGTTACGGCAAGACACGGACCACAGTAGCAGCTAACACAGGGGAGAAGACAAGCAGATGTAAACGATAGAGGTCTGAAAAATTTACTTTGCAGGTTAAATGATTATTTTACGAAGGAACACAGACATGTAGTCCCCAGGGGCCCATGCAGTGTGAATCAAGTAACCCTGCATGTGATGCTTTGACTGTCTCTAAAGAAAACTTCACAGAGGCGTGTTCATTTACACAATTTGCTTCCTTTTGAAGTCAAGTGAATCCAGTGCCCAAGTCTTGTCACATTTATTATTGTCATGTTTGTTTGTACTGAAAGAAAACCTTGGAGATGTGTCAAAAATGCTCCTTCAGCCGTGAAACTTAGGACGGGCTTTCTGTTGTACATGTTTGATCGTGTATAAACTTCTGCTTGTTACTGGTTATGAGCCAGTAACCTTCTGCTCGAAGAGAGCAAGACAAGATATTAAAGAGTGGTTTCTAAACACTCTGCACCTAAACTAGATAAAATAAGGTTTATTTGTCACACACACAGTTATACACAGTACAACGCACAGTGAAATGTGTTTCTAACTAGTGGAGCTTGGTAAGTTTTTTAAGTTTTTGACAGCTAATTAGCTTGGTAAACTATGCATTGCTTCGTTCTCACAATACATTTTGTGGTGCTTGCTTTTCATTCATTTAATGTTTATGAAGTTCATTGTTTAACCCTAGAACGCTAATGTGTCTCCTGTCACGCTATCACTCTCACTTCCACGTGGGTGAAAATGACCTGACGTAAAAAAAAACACCACCCTTCTTTATCACCTACTGCTTTGTAACTGACACTTTCTTGCTAGTGGACCTTCCAGGCCCTGGTTGTGTAATATGTCAGTTATTGGTACCCTACACTCCCACAGTTATTGCTTTAATTTCATATTCACCTAAAAGTTCTCAAAGTGTACAAAACATGTCATTTACAGAGCAGTTTCAAACAGGAAAGGCAGGAAATCAAAATTAAAGTTTGACTTGAAAGATATGGAGTTGATGACAGGATGTACAAAGTGAGGAGATAACAGAGAGTTAGCCATAGAGACACATTAACAGATGGTAGAACTCTCTCCTTTTTCAGGTTGAATAATGTTTGCCAGTCCCCTTTTACTCACTTCTCTCTTTTAGGATCCTGTTTGAGTGAATTAAGTGAGAGGGTTCATTATGCAAGATGAGACACCGAAAAATAGAGAAGGGAAGGACAACAGCTTCAAGTGATTCCATATTTTGGCAGAGATGACAGACACAAGAGAAGGCTTTGTTCTAGCACTCTCGCTTTGGCATGAAAGGAGGACTGCTGTGTTTTGAGGAGTTACCTGTCTTTCCTAATGCTTTGAAAGAGGTAGCGACGGTCTTACACACACACACACACACACACACACACACACACACACACGTACACATGCATGCACACAGACATACACACTCAAGCACACCTGTTCACACTGAATGAGGGATTTAGGACACAAATAGTTTTGACACTTTTCACTCAGATTTGTATTTTAGTGCTTGAACTGACTAAACTGTGTGCGCGTGCATCTGTGTGTGTGTGTCTGTGTTCTCGGGAGGGACAAGGAGAAGAACAATGACAACAAAGTATGTGGCGCTTTCTCTGTTTCTTTTGATGACAGGAAATATTTTGTGGTGGCTCACAGTGTAGGGCTTTGGAGAGCAACTTGTTCTTCTACAGCAGGATATGAACATTTATGGACTGGTGAAATTGATCGTGTGTGTATGTGTGGCACAATGCTAGCTGCATGCTTACGCACGCCTCCATCTGATACACAGACATCAGAAAACACACACACACACACAGACACAGTTACATACACACTCCCATGCACATCAGGTTCTCCATGTTCCCCTTTGCTGGTGAGAACAATTACCTTCTAATTACTGCCAGAGGGGAAAAAGAGCTTTACTACCAAGATTTCTAGATAGCCACAGGACTGCTTGGATAATGGGGAAAAAGAGATGAGAGGGGGAAAAAAAAGACCAAGTCTACAGGATTGAGAACAACCTCATGTTAGCATAGGTGTGGGTATTTTATTGCATAATAGGGAGAATAGAGAAGGTTGAGGTGAAATGAAAGGTATTTTGTTTTCAGCACAACCTACAGTCACATGTGTGATGGTACAGGTTTTGCTTTTTTCATTTTGACATACTGTATTAACACATTGGACCTAAAATCACACAAAAAACATGAAATCTGAGTAGAAAACCTTTTGGTTTTGTTTTTGTTTTTCACTTTTACTGTGAAAACATGTTTAACAAACAATATTTATAACTAAAAATACAAATATAAGTTGTAATTTTCAAAAATGTTTTTGTACAACTATTTGCAGAACAGTCAGGTGTCACAATAAGATGCCACACAAATTATTCGTGCCACTCCAAAAAACAGTCCCTGTCCACCACTAGACAGAGGGCCACATCACAGGCCTGACAATTCCAGTTGTGCCACTCCTCCTGTTGTCCACCTGCAGACGGTATTTACATTTGAGTCTGCCTTTCATGGCTTTTTAGCTAGCATCTGCCTTGTCCGTGACTACACAACACACTATACACACTACACACTAACGACACACTCCAATCACGCTAAAATCTCTCAAATTTCAAAACTTATTATAAGTATTGCTGCCTCTCTTTCGCCCCATCACTCTCACAACTTCCACCTGTGCCTCAGCAACTAAATGCCACACGTTGCCATATAAGCTTTTAATTGGTTGATGTGGTGCACTTTTGCACCAGGAGGGAAGGGGATGCCATGATTGATTAATTTTTTGCTAGCAAGCACTTTCTGCTAGCGAAGATCCAGTTTTTTCTGTTTCTTCCTGCACCGAACATGTATCACACACAAGGACAGTATACAGGAAAAAGCATGGCCTAAATTATCATCTACTGGCATCACCCACACCCCTCTTGACTGGTTCCGTTCTTATCTCACAGGCCACACTCAGTTCATCCAGCTTAAGTCTTTCAAATCCTACCCCTCTCCTGTAACCTCAGGTGTGCTGCAAGGCTCTGTCCTGGGGCCCCTCCTTTTAATCACTTACCTCCTTCCTCTTGGCATTATTTTCCGTAAATTCAACATCTATTTCCATTGTTTCACGGATGATACCCAGCTCTATTTATCCACCAAACCTAACTCTTCCCTCCCACCCTCCTCCTTCACCACCTGCTTATCTGAAATCAAATCCTGGTTCCCCTCAAACTTTCTTAAATTAAACAGCGACAAAACTGAGTTTCTCCTCGTTTGAACAAACTCCACTTTATCTTCCTCACCATCGACAGCTCCCCAGTTTTCCCCTCCCCTCAGTTTAAGAGTCTGGGTGTCATCCTTGATAGCACTCTATCCTTTCACTCCCATTAGGGCTGCATAAATCGATTATTTTAGTAATTGAGTATTCTATTTTATCCTTTCACTCCCATATCAATAATATTACCCGGTCTGCATATTTCCACTTATGAAATGT
The DNA here is from genome assembly GCA_030220045.1 of Australoheros facetus. Taxonomy (NCBI): domain Eukaryota; kingdom Metazoa; phylum Chordata; class Actinopteri; order Cichliformes; family Cichlidae; genus Australoheros; species Australoheros facetus. Next base: position 1,593 of record JASGAU010352196.1, on the reverse strand, counting down.
AAATTGCCTCCACCCCTCCCTCCCCCGCATACCACCTCCATCCCTGTTCGTAGTTTCGTTACCTCTCGTATTGACTTGTATTTCCCTTCTAATTGGCCTCCCTCACAAATCCCTCCAGGAGCTTCAAATAGTTCAAAACTCAGCTGCTCGCATTATCACCAAAACCCCCTCATTTCACCACAGTCCTACAGCAGCTCCACTGGCTTCCAGTTAAGTTCAGAATTCAGTTCAAAATCCTCCTGTTTGCATTCAAGGTCATCCACAACCTTGCTCCTCCTTATCTAGCCGAACCTCTTCACATCACCTCCTCATCCCACACTCTCCGCTCTTCCTCCTACTATGGGAAACAGAGCTTTCTTCCGCTCTGCTCCCCAGCTATGGAACTCTCTCCCACCAGATATTTGCAATATTGACTCTCTTCATATCTTCAAATCACAACTCAAAACTTACCTGTTCCAAATTGCATACTCGCTTTACGGTAGTTCCTTTGGTCATTTTAGTTTCTTGTTTGAGCTTCGTTGTGATTTGTCTTATTTTCACCCCTGTAAAGTGTCCTTGGGTGTCATGAAATGCCTTTTACCTGGACCCAGTTAAGGCAAAAATTTTATCAGGTGATATACAGTTCACTGGCCATCTTTTGTGGAAATTCATTATGAATCAGACTGGTGGTTTTGCTGCAGTTTTGTTGACAAACATACCAAAAACATTACCCAGCTCCCCCTCTAGGGGCAGATGTTTGCTAAAAAGCCACGAAAGGTAGACTCAGGTAAATGCTGTCTGCAGGTGTACAGCAGGAGGAGTCGAGTGTTTAGTTTAGTTTTTTGCAGATTACACAGAACCTAAAACAAAGATTTCTTGCTGAGAATGCAACCATCCTAACTAGACTGCAGGCACAGAGGAGAGCCCTCTGCTGCTTTTACCTTTTTTGCAGCACATTAAAAGCTTCTAGATTTTTACTTACCAGAAACTGAGTGCAAAAATGAAGCATAATATAATTTCAGGCAGGCCACAGAGTCAAGCTCAGACAGTTCCAAGAGATCAGCTGATCTCAGTGCCAGTCCACATTTGCTGATAAAATAAATAAATAATAATGTTATTTTTATAGTACCGTTCAAAACAGTCTACAAACTGCTTTGACAGATTGCTACCTTCAAACAGAAAGTCAGACATAAGTAGAAGTTAAGACTTAGGAAAACATGGCAAAGAAAAATGGAAAACACAAATGATCACAGAAAGAATCACACAAGGAACTCAAAAAATTAGCAATTACAAAACAATAAGAGATGATAGAAGGACAATAACAGGCGGGAAGGACAAAAAAAAAGAAACATCACATAAGAGCAATTTTATAAAAATGTTTTTTTAGAAGTGACTTGAAGGACATCACAGCTAATAGCAGTTGATACCATTGTAGGCAACTAATCAGCAAATCACATGAGGCATGCTATTTGAGACTAGGGGTGGGCGATATGGACCAAAAATAATATCACGATATTTTTTAGCTGAATGGCGATAACGATATATATACGATATATTTTTTCTTCTCAAAAGTTATAAACAAAAAGGCACTTCTGAGTCAAAGCTACATGTCCC
>JASGAU010352195.1:0-15784 GCA_030220045.1 Australoheros facetus | reverse complement strand
TAGAATGGGAGGCAGAGCCTTCAGCTTTCAGGCCCCTCTTCTGTGGAACCAGCTCCCAGCTTGGATTCGGGAGACAGACACCCTCTCTATTTTTAAGATTTCAAGCTTGTAGTTAGGGCTAGATCAGGTGACCCTGAACCCGCCCTTAGTTATGCTGCTATAGGCCTAGTCTGCTGGGGTAGGGGTGGGGGNTTTTTTTTTTTTTTACTGTGTTTATACCCCACTCTGCATTTAAACATTAGCTACTATTAATCTCTGGCTCTCTTCCACAGTGTATTTGTCCTGTCTCCCTCCCCTAACCCCCAGTTGGGCACATGACTGCCCCTCCCTGAGCCTGGTTCTGCTGGAGGTTTCTTCCTGTTAAAAGGGAATTTTTTCCACTGTCGCCAAGTGCTGCTCATAGGGGGTCATTTTGACTGTTGGGTTTTTCTCTGTAATTATTTTAGTGTCTTTACCTACAATATAAAGCACCAGCCGACTGTTTATTGTGATTTCTCGCTATATAAATAAAATTGAACTGAATCGAATCAGCCAAACATCATGTTAAGTAAGAGAAAACAATTTTTGATAATTATTTCAGTTTCTTTTCTACTAATATCTGACTGTAGTGCTAACTATAGCGCCACAGTTTGGCAAGCTGAAAGTCTTACGTAAGTGGTCATTTTCCAGCATTATCATCAAGTGCTGTTTGTACTACAGCTGTTGTAGAACCCTGTGGAACTTTCTCTTAATGCGTCATCTTGCGTCGCTCATTCAAACATCATTCAGTCACAGCCATTTGATCCTCAATGTTTCAAAAAAGATTTTAAATATCGACCTGAATATTTTTTCAGGCCTAAATTTCACTAAACCGACTTTTTAAAGGGGGCGTTACGTCACCCCGTGGGCGTGTCACACGTAAGGCGGAAGGGCAGGTGCAGTAACCTCAGCAGCCTCCGTATCACAACAACCGTTATCAGCGCGAGGGAAAGGCTGCAGAGAGGCCTGTGGATACTTTTTCCTGATTGCCTAACACAGTCTTTTAATCCTTTTTTTTTGAGACAACCTGGAGGGCCGTCGCCATGACTCTGAATCAGAACAACTCGGAGTCCGGCGGTGTCATCATCAACAACAGCGAGAGGTAACGTCCGTTAGCGGCGGTTAGCTAGCGGTTACCGTTCACCAGACTGGGATAAGTTATCCGCTCTCTCTGGGGCGAGCGTCACGCCAGACTCATTCAAAAATAATGTGGTTCTGACATTTCATGGAGATACGTTACATATCAGCAGCTTATTAGTCTTATTGGGTTAATACACGCGCGCACACAGTAAACATTGAAATTCTAACTTTTAGCGTTTTTTTTAGCTTTTTGTTATATACGAAAATATGTATAAAAGCTTGAGGCAACCGTTGGGCTTTCATTTTTGACTACAGTTTCATTTTTACAAAGTGCCTTATGGCTTATGGTGTCATCATATAATCCGAATTGAAGAGTAGCTACTAATCAATGCAGGACGACACAAAATAAACCCCCACATGGTTCACGACCAGCACGGCTATAATTATTATTTTCTAATGTAATATTCGCTGTTATATCATCACCGCAGGCTTCACGTGGGATTACATAAATGTTTTTTTGTTTTTTTTTTGTTTTAATAAGTCCAACGTATCGAGGATGAGACGTTATTTAGCCTTATTGCAGGGGTAGCTGAGCATATATTGCAGTGCAGTAGTGCTGCGTAGCCCCTCAGCCTGTAGAGTCTGCACTCTGGCCTGCTCTGTGGTGAAATATTTGTTTTGTTTGTTTCATCCGGAGCAAATGTCCTCAGTTTGCATGAGACAAAATCACTGACAGGTTCTTCTGGAAGATGCTGCAGAGTAACGATAAACCCATTAGAGCTTACCCAGAACCTGTAGTAAGCTCTGTCACTAGATGGCAAGTAAGCATAATCCTTTGCTTATAGTACTTTGTACCAAAGGCAACGGCAACCCAGTGAGCTCATTTTTAAGCCTTTCAGATGAAAGTAGGTCAAAACCTCATACAAAAAATGTAGGTTTTTATTTTGATGCACATAAAAAATGTTGGATAAACTCTTTTTTCCAATCAGCTAGTTTCAGTGTCTCATTTCTGTTTCTGTAACCAGTGTGCTGATGAACCACGATAACGTGGAGCTTGTTTTTTGCGATGCGGAGAGGCTGCCCGAAGCCTTCAGAAAGAGCAAGAAGGGCAGCATCTACCTGACTCCATACAGGGTGAGTGACAACACCCACAAGTCTTCCTCTTTGTTTAGACAAAGCCTTTTGCTGGCATACTGGTGCCACAATTCACATACAGTACGCAACAATCTGTGGAACTCTATTATTATTATTAATAATGATAATAAGCTTAGAGCATAGTGTTTATAGTTAGTAGGGGAGTACCTGAGATGGTGCTGTTTGACTCCCAGGTGATCTTCCTGGCTAAAGGACGTGATGCACTGCAGTCTTTTATGATGCCTTTCTACCTGATGAAGGGCTGTGAGATCAAACAGCCTGTCCTGGGGGCCAATTACATCAAGGGCACCATCAATGCAGAACCTGGAGGTAGGTGCACCCTTTCTCTGTGGGGCTGTAATCGTGCACGGACACGCAGCATTTTGTGTCTGTGAGACTGTTGACACTCTTTTCCAGGTGGTTGGGAGGGCAGTGCTACATTCAAGCTCATCTTTGCTTCTGGAGGAGCCATAGAGTTTGGACAGTACATGTTGCAGGTTGCAGCTCAGGGTATGCTAACAAAGCAACACATATAAAACTGTACAATTCCTGTTATTTTATGGAATTATTAATTGATTTACTGCCTCTCATTTCAGCATCCAGAGGTCAGCCTGTGACTCCTGACTTTGGTGGATGCCCCTACATGGCTAATGGGGCCTACTCTTACCCTCCTCCCCCTGCCAATGGAATGTACCCAGCAGGACCTCCACCTGGATACTCCTACCCTAACCCTCCTCCTCCAGGTAGAAAGGATAATTGTCATCAGCTTAGTTCCACATCTCCTCAAAGTGTTCATAGCAGCTGGTCTAAACTGCAAAACTCTGCCCTTGCACTACAGATGGATTCTACCCCACTCCTCCAGCGTTTGATGCCTCTGCAGCATACATCCCTCCACCTCCTTATTCTGCTCCTCTGGGTCAGCAGCCACCACATGATCCAGACCTCCCCTCCTCAGCAGCAGGTGAGACTCTCGGATGGAGGGGCTCTGATTTCAGCTAGCTGATGTTCGCTTCAGCTGCAGCCTAAATAAAAAACATCATGCTAACCCAGCATAAGTGTAATGCCCAGTATAATCCATCCATCCATCCTCTTATCCTGTTCAGGGTCATGGGGGGCTGGAGCCTATCCCAGCTGACATAGGGCGAGAGGCAGGGTACACCCTGTACAGGGCTAACACAGAGATACAAACAACCATTCACACCTATGGAAAATTTAGAATGACCAATTAACCTAACCCCACTAACTGCATGTGTTTGGACTGTGGGAGGAAACTGGAGTACCCGGAGAGAACCCACACAGACACGGAAGAACATGCAAACTCCACACAGAGAGGTGGATTTGAACCCACACCTTCTAGCTGTGAGGCAGCAGCGCCTCACAGCCCCACCCAGCATAATATAATTTAAAAAAAAAATTTAACTGTCAATCATTCAGAGGTATTCTTAGTGCGGGCGAGAATAAAACGTTTTTATTTTACATAAAGTAATGTGTGTGGAAAGTATGGATAGATTTTTGTTTCCTCAAGATATTTGAACAAATGTTTGAGCCTCTTTGAAGCAGTGAGTACAGACTAGGGGTGTGCGAAATTGACGAAAAATAATATCTCGATATTTTCTGTAATATTCTCGATAACGATCATAAACGATATTTTGCATTATTTAAAAATGTGTTCATACAAGAAGTGCAAGCTGGTAAAATATAAGACTTAAATCAGTGTTTTTGAGACATTAACTTATTTTTTATTTTATTTAACCAGGAAAAACACGTTGAGATTAAAATCTCTTTTTCAAGAGTGTCCTGGGCATCATGACAAATGTAAATAGAAAAACTTCGGTGAGTTTTTCAAAAGCAATTGCTTGACAGAATGAGAAAAACAAACTCGAAAAAGAGGCTGTCCTGGGCGATTCCACCTACATTATAGCAAAAATAAAATCACAGAAACTACACACCTTCATCTGACCAGAAACCCGCTTTTTTCTGCAAAACCGCTTCAGCGTATTATCCGCGGCTCCAAACAGGTGAGCTCCGAGAACATCGCTGGGTTATGACGCAGTGATTGTAACATACCTACTTTAACTTAAAGGATATTAACATCCATCCATCCATTATTTTCCTCTTTATGCCGCTCGTCGTTGTTTGTCGTGGACGGCGGTTTTCCGAAACTTTTCATAGTCCTCATACTCGCTGATGAAGGAACAGGTTAGTTCTCGAGCTGTCTGTTTTCTTACAAAGTCTGCAAACTGCAAACCACCTCCTCGCCTAGGAATTAAGGCGGTAGACTGCGAGGCTGGCGATGTCTGAATTTCCTCCCCTGGTGCGGTGTGTTCACCAGCTTTAGGTGTGTTGTTCAGGCAGCTATGCTAGCGCACACAGTACGGGCGCTCTCAGTGCGCACGCGCAGCAGCCTGTACTAAAGGATAAAGTAGTGAACGCTGGAGCCGAGGCGTTTGATTTGTTGTTTTTCCCCCCTAATTAGCATACTCAATAATGTCAGCTCGCACATCGTTAACACGGCAATTATGATATTATCGTAGACGATATATATCACACACCCCTAGTACAGACACAGGTAAAGTGGAACCTGTCTTATTGGTTCCTCTGACATCGAGACTCTGCTGTTCTTTGCTGTCGTGTGGTGTCACCATACCAGGAACTCTAAAGAGTTCTCTACAGCCATTTTCACACAGAAACTTACTTTTCCAGAGAATCAGGTGGGATTATTTACCACATTTGTCTTTTCTCACCTGTAATGGGCAGCAGAAATGGTCTGTTTCACATGTGTTCCTAATATGGGAAGTCCTTTGTGTGGTTTAGGTGAGTCAGCCTGCTGGAGGCAAGACACATGTTGCCTGTTTGCTGGCAGTAAATACACCTTGAATATTATCACACGGGCATAATCCAACATCATGCAGACTTTGTACTACGGAGCTTATGGTTAAAGACAAGCTAATGTGTGTGTGTGTGTGTGTGAATGAAGGGCAGATATTATAAGTTTATACTTCTTTCTGCTCCTTTTCATTCGTGATTTTTCTTTTGGTTGTTATAAGAAATATTTATATGTTGATTGAATGAAATAAAATAAATAAATTTTGTCCTGCACATGAAATGTGCCAAAAAAGGCCTTTGCTATCCAAAAATAGCATTTACAACATTTAAGCATCTTTACATAAAGTACATCGTCACTTGCCCTGTAAAGGTTAAATGTGTCCCAGCAGACGGCATTTTTTTTTACAGAAAGGTGGTCAAAAATGTCAGAGAAGGCAGTCAGACTGGAAAAGGCCTTTGAAAAGTGATTTCTGCTAAAGGGTGCAAAGCTGGCATCTGATGCCAGAGAAAAATAACTTACAGGTTTTTCCAGTTTTGTAGGGCTTTGCCCACTTATGTGGAAAAACTCTGAAAATTGACTGCGGTCAGGGGGCATTGCAACTGAACAAGCTTATTATATTTACTTTGAGCTAACAGGGTTTCTAAAGCAAACCATAAACTCGAGGTGGAAAAAAATACCAGAAAAAGAGTTTTTAGATTGACTTTGATTTTAACCAAACACTTTTTCATTAAAATCAGATAATCTGAAGAAAAATCTTTTCTCTCTTCATTCTGGTCACATATCAAAACCTATTTTCTCACTCGGTGCTCTGCCGCCTCCTCTGCTCGCTGTTGCGCTCCCTCTTTTTGTTAACATACACATCTTTTTCCTTCCTCGGTGCACTGTGACCGTTGAACCTCCAGCTTGATTAGCACCTCTCATCTCATATATCCCAGGGATTAAAATTAAGACCCATGTTTAGCTAATGTCCCCCTCCTTTGTCTCACACTCTTTCCCAGCGGAGGCCAAAGCAGCTGAAGCAGCAGCGAGTGCCAGCTGTGCCACGCTGCCCCCTACACACGTGTACCTGCCACAGGTAAGCTGCCTGGATGTCCCCGCTAAAAAATGTTTTTTTTTAATTATTATTAAATGAGTCAAATACAGTGTAAGTATTGTCCGTCATCTTGATCGAGCGGCTGTGATGCAGTTTGAAATTCCATGTCTTATTGAATTGACCCATTCTTCCTTTAGGAGAGCAGGAACAGTTTGTTTGTGTGTAGGATAATAAGATAAGCTTTAGTCATTTGTTTTTCATATATGCTTACCAGCCACTTCATTAGGTACACCTATTCAACTGCTCGTCAACACCAGCAGCTTATTGCATTTAGGCACGTTGGACATGGTCAAGATTACTGAAGTACAAACTGAGCATCAGAATGAGGAAGAAAGGTGATTTAAGTGACTTTAAACATGGTATGGTGGTTGATGCTAGGTGGGCTGGTCTGAGCCCTTCAGAATACTGGGATTTTCCCACACAACCATCTCTGGGGTTTACAGAGCATGCTCAGACAAAGTGTCCAGTGAGCAGCAGTTCTGAGTGAACATGCCTTGTTGATGTAGGAGGAGAAACTGAGGCTGCAGTTTGCACAGGCTCACAAAAATGAGACAATAGAAGATTGTAAAAATGTTGCCTGGTGAGTCTTGATTTCTTTTGTGAACTTTGGGATGGTAGAGGCAGAATTTGGCATAAATAAGATGAATGCATGGGTCCATTCTGCCTTCAGGTTCTGGTTCAGGCTGAATCAGAGCCTGCTGGTCTGATGGTGTGGGGCATGTTTTCTTGGCACACTTTGGGTCTCTTAGTACCAACTGAGCATTGTTTAAACACCACAGCCTACCTGGGCATTGTTGGTGACCATCTCCATTCTTTTATGACCACGGCCTGTCCACCTTCTGATAGCTGCTTCCAGCAGGATAACGTCACAGAGCTCAGATCATCTTAAACTGGTTTCCTGAGTTCAGTGTACTCAGATGTTCTCCACAGTCACGATGGATCTTAATCCGGTAGAGCACCTTTGGGATGTGGTGGAACGGGAAATTCACATTGTTTCCAGCAACGTGTCAAACCTGTGAATGAGGAATTAAAGTAGTTCTGAAGACAAAAGGGGGTCCAGCTCATTACTAGCAAAGTGTACCTAATGAAGTGGCCAGTGATTGTATGATGGTAAGCTTCTTTGTGCTTTGGACTTCAGGGCAGACTTTTAAAGCAATCTGAAGAGTTTTGCTCAGTAGGAGTGCTTTTTAAAATAATGTATCTACAATTTTTACATATTTTATACCTGAAGATTAAATATCAATTTATTTTTAGTTTATTTTAAACATGGATCTCGGCCAATGAGGTCAGAAATGTTCCCTCTCCTCCAGGGTTTGTTTTTTCTCTTTTCTTCGGTGGTGCAGAAACAGGAAGTGGAACCCGCTGATAGATCCACCTGTCAGATCCTGGAATTTCAGACACTGCAGTAAAAAAAAAAAAAAAAGAGTTCTTAAAAGTGTGGCAGATTTTTCTGTGTGCACATCGTGTCTGCAGAGAAATGATTTTACTGGATTAAAAACCAGCTGTTTGCCTCAGCTTCTCTCTCAGTAATCAAAGGCCACTGTGCATTCTTACTCTACAGTTACAATGTTTCACATTTGAAGCAGCTGACGTTGGTTTCAAAGCAAAACTCTGCTCTCGTTCTAGGACAAGCCTCCTCCCTACTCTCCTCCAGGAGACAAGAAGAACCAGTAGACCTGCTCGATGTCTCCTTCTTTCCTCTCTTTGTCCTCTCTCCTCTTTCCTGCTGGATCACATCATTTCTCATACATTAACTGGACAGCAGGAAGGTGTGTGTGGGTGTGGTTTTTTTTTTAAACATTATCCATTTTTTCATCCTAATCTCCCAGCTCATCTCCATATTTATCTTAAACTCATCCCATTGCTTTCCTGCCTCGACCTGCATTCCTTTTAATGAGTCATATATTGTAATCAGCTTCGTTCTTCTCAAATGCACTTTTACTCGATGTAAAGTAGCAAAGAAGAAGGATTGGTAACAATCTTTGAGGGAGAACAGACTGTTCAGGTCAGTGATTAGAGGGGTTGGGGGCTTTGTAACCTGATGAGCTATTTAAGTATTTATTGCCTTGTAAGTGTCCCCAAGATCCTGCAGCCACCTTAAACTTTAAATTCAGCAGCAGTTATGATTTGCTGTGACTGTCTATAAAACTGCGCTCAGTTTAATGATAGTAAATACTTTGCTAACGTGTCCAGAGGCGAAATGAATGCAGTCTTTTATTTTTCTATTATTTGTGTGTACAGGCTTTTAATATGTAGACTTTTAAAATGAGATTATTTTATCAAGAACACTAACCTAACGAAGAACTAGCTTTTGTAAAGATAGCGGGTCGCAGGGTGGCCCGATCTGCTTTGACATGTTTTGGCCGACGAGCGGCCCACACGGATTACAGCGGCGTTGAGCCGCAGCAGCGAATCCCTGATGCTGGATTAGGGCAGAGAGGGGACGGGCCGGGACTCGGAGGGACCAACTACCAGGAGGGATTATCTTTATCACGCTGCAAGAGCAGAGCAGTCACCCAATGATGTCACTTCCTGTTTTCTTACGCTTCTGAACGTCGGAGAAAACGCACGGTCAGACTCACCGTCAGCCCGCTTCACCGTCACTTCATTTTTAACATTAGACACACAAACAGAACATCAGTGAACTCTTCTGTTTCTGCTTCCTGTGGTCGTGATCATTAGTCTTCAGTTCATGGTCCATCTATCTGATCCGAGGATCTCAGCATCTCATCTTCTATTCTTCCTTCCTCTGTGGTCACTAATCTCTATACAGTATCTGTGGCACATCTGCGGCTGATTCTTTGCACTTTTAGAATGCTATGCATTGGGTTCCTGTACGCTCTGTCATGGCTGTGTGTAAAATACAAATAAAGCTCTGTATTTAATTCAAACTAATTTATTGAATAATTAACAGCTCAAGTAAGAAAACAAGGCATGATCAACTAATGCATGTATGCATTGGACTGGATTTTAATAAATGAATTCAGAACTGTCTGTCTTTATTTCAGTATTGCTATCACATGATGGTGAGTTTTAATATGCCACAGTGCATTAGCATTTCTGACAAACATATGCAACAGTACCCCCCCCAAATCATTAGGCCAAGACAGCCAAATATGCTTCTCTCAGTCACTCCTTATCTTCAGTTTGTGCAAATCCACAGCAGTTCACTTAAAATGTGCCAAAGTTCTCAGCTAAGCTTTGTAAACCGTCATCATCTAAAACACACCTGGGACTGAACACCTGCCAAAAAAAAAACCTCACATCAGGAGAATACATCAAATTCCAGTTCAACACCGTTTGTGCATTCATGATCAGATCCCCCGGTGATAACGTGGCGCTCGATTTTCAGTTCTGTCCTCTCAGTAGTAACGCTACAGCCTGAGACAGTTTTTCACCCACAGCAGGATTGTAAAGAGCAGCGTGGAACCGTCCACACCGTGGAAACACAAGCTCACATATTTCTGTAGAATGAGCTCAGCGCTCACGTGAAAAGAAGTACTGAGAAGTTTGGGCATGTAGGAGTACAATTTTTAGCTCTTCTCATTATCTTTGTTTTCATTTGTATGTGGGCTTTCAACAGTGTCCATCATTCATTCTGTGTGATGAACATAAGGCTACAACAGGCAGCTGCCCAGAAACGTGTTTTTAAAGGGACCTATTCTGCTTTATTTTCTGTTAGTGCTGGATTTTCATGTTAAACAAAGCTTCAAATAATGAGTTCAGGCTTCAGACTGCACTGTGTGACATCAATGAGAGCAGATATCACACAGGAGACACGCAGCCACGTTAAAATATATATCAATGTTTTTTAAATATAAAGGCCAATACCAATATCATATAAAATTCCCTTATATTCAACTCATATTCCTTTTAAATGGGGCCCAACCCAGAGTAGGAAGAGTGTAATAGGTCATCTTCAATCTGTAAGAAACTGAAGTGTTACCTACTGTCACATGTAACCCTCAGTGAACTGCTTCAGAGCAGTCAGGGATAGTCCAATCTGACATAGGAGTAGTGTGTTCAATCCTGTGTTGGCACAGTACCACAACACAGTGTTACTGATGCACTCACCTGCACCGCAGTAACTATTTTTCCACTCAGAACACTGCACACGTCCTCATGTTAGTCTGGAAAAAAGAACCTGTGTTTCAACTGGAGTGGATGTCCCAACCAAAGACATAATCCAGCATGTGTGAAGAGTTCAGTGTCTCATGATGAGTCACTTGCTCTTGAGCCTGAGCCTCTACAGTGAGTGCTCACTGTTTTGTAATGCAACACTAAAAATCATTTTAGGTCATGAGAGTTCAGAAGTGTGATCCACTGAGCTGGGACTATTTTTGTTCCCCCAACCTGAAAGTGGACAGCTGAAGATTATTTAACACATGTTTAAAAAACTAAACAGAATGAATGAGTGTGTATTAAAACTGTAAGTCCCCTTTAAAGGCAGATTATGTAACCGTTTCCTTAGCAGTGTTGTGGTAAGTGACAATGCAAAACCAAGTGGCAAACATGTTAGGGGGGAAAAATGCCAGTCAGTCAGTTCTACTACTAAAAACAATGCTGGAAGGCAGCCGTCCCACGAGAGAAAAATGTTTTTAAAAAAAAGCTCCTGGATTGTTTGGGGGTGGGGTGGGGTGGGCGGGGTCCTTAAGTCAGATTGTGGCCACGTTTCATAGTGCTTTCCTGCAGTTCCACTTCCTTTTTTCCCCCGGCTCATGTGGAGCAGAGGGTGATGCTGACCCCCTCTCCTATCCAGCAGGCGGGAAACAGCTCTTGGGTGAAGGCACAGTGGAAGGCGTGCAGCCTGGTCTGCCCGTCTCCGTAGTAGGTCAGCGTACCCGCCTCATAGTCCAGCAGCATGCCGATGCGGCTGTGATGGGAGTGGCCCGGGAGGGTCTCCCGCCGGCCGTTGTGCCAGGCGCTGAGCTGGTGCTCGTCCAGCTGCAGGCTCCAGGACAGTTCATTCATACCCACCATGCACCTCTTGCCCTTCTCCTTCCTGGGGATGGTCTCGTAGGTTACCTGGGGAAAAGGATGTGTGTGAACTGTGTACAGGACTAGGAAAACAAGCATTTGGTTGTTTCTCTGGGAACAATGAATGCATGCAAACACTTCAGAACAACCCGTTAAAACGTTCTCCACCTACACCAATCAGCTAAATCAGTGTAGGTCTATTACTGAGTACATGTACGCGTTTATGGGTCACAGGCAGAGTGTACACAGCATTATGATATCCTTACCCCGAGGTAGGCCCAAGGCTTGGACACCTCAAGCTCCCAGTAGTGCTGGCCATGCTTGAATCCCTGAAAGCAGAGTACCTGCCAGGTATAATCAAAGCGGGCTTCGTGTGAGGGGACAGCACGTGGCCCTGAGGTCAAGTGCTCAGCCCTCCGGTTTTCCTGGGAAAGAACTAGGTGCCCATTGGCTGTCCGGGGGTCAAAAGTCAGAGAGCATCGGTCTGTAAAAAGGAAGAAAGTTAATCAGGCAGATCAGAGCAGGAACTGTGACCTAGAAGAGCCTTAAAGGTCCTTAAACATAAAATGTCTCTCAGGACTCACAAGCACTGAGGCCCTCCTTCCCAACAGGGTGGGACGGAGCAGCAGGACTGGGAACCACAGCTAGTACTGGCCTCTTATCCTGAGGAGAACCTGGAAACCAAAGGCATGCATGAGAACACATTCTGATGGCAAATCAAGCTAACATGCTACATTATTCCCAGTGGCAGGTTACCATCTTTGTCATGACCCACAGCGGTGCTCACAGCCTTCTCCAGGTCCTCAGACACCAGCTTAGAGACTCGGGAGAGGACGTCTGTGACGCCGTTTAATCGATCCTGCAGGTTCGATGTCACATCTGTGGGAATTTCCTTGAAGCGCGGGACCTCTATGTGCATTGATCCCTGTGAAGACACGTTTCAGACACAGCTTTGATGAACGGGCAGAAGTTTGATTGATTACCGAAACAGTGAGTTCAGGATGTGTCTGCAATTGTTAAATGAATTACATTTTTTTTGTCTTAAAACAAAAACTTAACTTAAAAGACACTTCAAAGACACCAGTCATTGTTATATTACGATATCATGATATAGGCCTCTAAAATTTGTGGTTATTAGATTGGAGGCATTGTTTCTGTTAAATTGTGCAATTCTTGCCATAGCTGGGTCAAATAATGCCTCTATGTGTCTGACCCACAGACTATAGATATGTAAGAAAAAGAAGAAGAAGAAGCCACTGTGACGTTACCCACAGATGGGAATGACACTGAATATTTTCTGTCGCTTTGAACCCAGATATCAAGAGCAGAGCGGAGACCATAATTTACAAAATGACCATCATGCTGCATTCAATAAGACTCGAAACTAAAAACTGAGAAAATAAATTTATAAGAAAAGTGCTTAATGAGATGATAAATAAAGGGACCGTCCCCAGACTTCCCTTTGCAACCTGGGAAGCCGCCACCTGCTGGCCTTTAGACAGAATGAAGGTTTTCAGACACTCGAGTGTTGGCCACACTTTGAAAGCTAATTCCAGCTTTTATTTACCAGCAGGGTCAGTCTATAGCTTTGCATCATCTATGTGTACACCTATTTGAATAAATCTCATTTTGTTGTTTTCATCTGTCAGTAGTACTTTCTTTTACGTGACTTAAAAGATGAAGCACAAGCAGCAAGTCTGATAAACTTTAGAGAGGAAATAAGTTAAACACTGAGGTTTTCTGCGATTGAGCTGTTATTTAATTAAGACCACACTTATTGATTTTAAAAATGCTTGTGCAGCCATCTAGCAGCAGGAAGCTCCTCTTGGGTATGCTTCGTTAAAAGCTCACCTCACAGGAACAGGACAATCTTACTTTTACCACCTGTGTGTGTGTGTGTGGAACCACCTGCAACGCAACAAAGCGCCAGATCCGTCCCATCAATGTGGCTCTTGTTTCAGTAAACATGTAAAGGCAGGGGTACAAACCCTGATGAGGTCTGCATCAGAGAGATCGTGCAGCGCTGCAATTTGGCCTTGGCTCTCTTTGAGCACGTGGGAGCGCTCTTCAAGTTCAGCTAGTCGTGTCTCTGCCTCTGTGAGCGCTGCCCGCTTTTGCATCTCGATAAAAAGTGCCGTCGCCTCCTGCTTCTCAGCCAGGATTTTCATCAGGCTGGAAAATTTGGCATTCACCCAGGCTGACGTCTGATCGAGAGTGACCTGTTGATTTAAAATATGTTCAGTTTCATGTTTGCTTTTTTTAATTTGGGAACACGTGGTTGATTTCTGATTTCTTTCTTTCGTGGAGAGCGACATCAGTTTTTGTTAAGCATTAACAAAGGCTTAAAGTGAGCTTACCTTAGCTTGATCAATATTCTCAGCCAAGTCATTTATACTTTTCTGCATCTCTTCAATCAGTTTCCCCACCTCCATATTCTTCCTGTCCAGCAGCAGCTGTAAAGAAAACATATTGACACAGTCATACAATATTTAATGACCACAATCTGTATTCCACTCCCAGCTAAAACGCTGAGGATGCATTGTTCTTTTATACCTCTTGAGTTTCCCTTTCTGCCTCCAGCATGACCCTTTCGTGGTTGGCGCACTCTGAGATGCCACATTCACAGCACACAGACATCTTGTCCTGTCTGCAGTAATAAACCAGAGGCTTTTTATGGCGCTCGCACAGCAACATGCCTCTGGCCCCTTCACCTCCTCTCACCGGGGCCTCCCTACAGGAGGGGCCTGCGCTGTTTGCAGACTCTGCCAGGACTGACAGGGACACATTACGCCTCAGAACAGGTCTGGTTTTGAACTCTTCATTGCAGATGGGGCACTGAGGGCCAATGTCAGCCTGGCTTTTGGTGTCCCAGTGCTTGGTGATGCAGTTTTTACAGAAGGTGTGACCACAGGGGATGGTTACAGGGTACCGAAAACACTCCAGGCATATGGAGCAGTATAAATTTGCATTCTGAGACTCCATTTCGGTAGACATTGCAGACATCTCTGTGGATAAAAAAAAAAAGAGAAAAGGATGAGGTTGCTCATGATGTGACAGCTTTCAAGAGAAACAACTTCACTTTATTAAAAATGTTTTTTTTTTGTTTTTTTTTTTTAAAGAAGGGCAGATATTCTTTCAAAACTGCCTTAAAATGTATATGGATAGTTATCAGAGTAGCAGCAAAGCCAAGGGAAAGTAGCAGTCCCAATGGTAATTTAAGCTGCCACACAAGTGAACGGAAGCGCTAACGTTAGCCAGCGTTAGCATGCATTCAAGTCATTTAACGTTAGCTCGGACTCTTGGGAACGAATACGTGTCAAAATATTCAAATGATCCAAAGATATTAGCTTAAAATAGAGCACAGTTACCACCGAGATACTGTACAACAAACAAGAAAATAATTCTTACCACGTAAACAGACACATTCGCGCACAACACTGAGTGAAAATCGTCAGTACAAGCTTCCCTGATGACGTAAGACGCAAACATGACGCTTTCACGCGTTTTCGAGAAAGCGATGAAGAAAAATATCCGCAGTATTTCATTTGTATTTCATGTGTTAGGAGGCAAATTGTAGTTCTGTACAATATAAAGGAGCAAAGACTGTACTGTTTAATTTGTGTCGCTGTTTTTTTTTTAATATATATATACATTGTGACACTAACATTTGTCTAGTTTGGTTTGTTTAATGTGAAATAGCGGTCGACTGCAATCAAATTATGCATTATTCATATTTAATTTTGAAATATAAACGCAATAAGACTCGTTTTATTCCTTTCGGCCACCGTAACTTATTTAAAAAAAAAAAAAAGGCCAGGGGGCGGGGATAGTTATTCCAAGATGGCGCTGCGCACAGTTTGTTCTGCTACCTTACGAACCGGGACAGATTTAGGGGTCAATAATGCGAGGACATTTATCACAACAGGTATGGCAAAGTTAACTAGGTAATATTTTGTTTTACATTTCTGAAAATACTACCTGAACTTTCTGAATGCACAAAATGCCGTGCCAGGTTATATTAGCTGTAACAGAGCGCTGATGCACGCTGCCCTCTTCCTCACACCTCCTGTGACGAATAAATATGGCCAAGGGCTGTGTAATACAGCTCAGGGGCTGTACTAGTATAAATGTTAAACAGCTCATACATCAATTGCGTTAATATTACATTATATTCTGGCAACTGGCTGCCGCTTTTGGTGCGATGAAATACCAGGCACTGCTGCCTCACAGCAAAACGGTCCTGGGTTCGAATCCACCACCCGGGCCTTTTTGTGTGGAGTTTGCATAATCTCCCCGTGTCTGCGTGGGTTCTCTCCGGGTACTTCGGCTTCCTCCCACAGTCCAAAGACATGCAGTTAGTGGGGTTAGGTTAATTGGTCACTCTAAATTGCCCATAGTAGTGATGAGCCTGTGAAACCGAAGCTTCGATACGTGCTTCGAACCCTGGGCTTACACCTCCATAGAACCACTGCTTCGAAGCTAGCTTCAGGACGAAAAAAAATCACGTGACACATGACGTCCGAAGCAGCAACTGCTTCGTTTTTGGGTTACGAGTGAGAGCGAGACAGTCAGCCAGGTTCATACTCGCACAGTTTTAGCGTTGTTATGACCAACAGTTACTGCTGAGTTATGAATTAAAGACAACCTTTGCTGGC
>JASGAU010352191.1:0-18688 GCA_030220045.1 Australoheros facetus | reverse complement strand
GGTCCTCACCTGCAGAACCACTCCTTTATTGAGTGTGTCTTGCTAATTGCCAATAATTTCCACCTGTTGTCTATTCCATTTGCACAACAGCATGTGAAATTGATTGTCAATCAGTGTTGCTTCCCAAGTGGACAGTTTGATTTCACAGAAGTTTGATTTACTTGGAGTTATATTGTGTTGTTTTAAGTGTCCCCTTTATTTTTTTGAGCAGTGTAATTATTGTAAGCATTATTGGTTTTGCATGTAATGTTACCCTTTATAGTGAAGAGCTTACCCGACCGTGGATAACGTGTAAAATTGTGTAGTGTCCGCACCGGTAATTACCAGAAGGTCTATCTTTGCGGTCATGTTCAGTCTTAGGGCTAGGAAGATAAGATTTAACCAGATAATTTCTGAGATTGGGAGGTCTCTTGTAGACAAATCTAGGCAAAGAATGTAGAGATTTAAGAGAAGGATCAGAACTAATAATGTGCCAGTGTTTGTGTATGATATTTTTTAACTCGGTCGAATAAGGGGAATACTGAATGACACAATTAATATTATTGCTTACCTTTTTAGCTTTGGTAGAATGTAAACAATCAAGTTGAGACAATGTTTCTAAAGTAATCATGTTTTGCTTCTTGGCTTATGTCCTGGTTTTCTTGGTTTCTACTTATAAAGTTATTTCTCCCTCTTTGCTGGACATGCTGTAATGTAGTCCTCTAAAGAATAGCAGGTCAGTGGTACAAACATTAGAAGAACATCCAGAACTCGAGTCCACACAAATCATGCTGCACAGAAGATGTGCTTGTAATTAACTAGGATTTGTTTTTAATATGTGACCCACAACCCCACAGTCTAATTAGGTCATTAATGAGATCTTTTTCTACTTCATGTAGAAAGCTAATTAGGCTTTACATGCTTGCACTTGTTGAATATTTGAGACTAGTAATTTTATGGTCAGAGGGAAGCGTGTGTGTGTGTTTGTGTGTGTGTGTGTTTGAGCTGTAGGCTGTGTACAGAAATGGCACTAGCTCGAGCTAGCTTCTGCTTGTTTCTTATTACAGATTACAGTCGAGCGATTTTACTCGTGAGGATGTCATGATACACATCTTAAGATATGAGCAACGTTTAGCTTTATGAATGACATTTTAAGCTCCAGTGATGTGACACTACTCAGTTTTTGTATGTGATGTGACATAATGTAGAATGATGTGATTCAATAGAGCATAAACTGTTTCATTTTATTTCTGCAGTGTTCTCGCAGTGGTTTTTAAAGAAAAAAAATGTAAACATAAATCAAGACAACACAGTTAAGCAACAGAACAATTCAAATGGGCCCATTCTTATACATCTGCAACATGATTTAGTATAATGTACAGGATATTTCCCAGCAGCTAGAGGAAAATCATTCTTCCTAATGCTTTCAGTATGCTGTACATCCATCCATTTATTTTCTTCCACTTATCTGAAGTCATGGTGGTTGTGGTGACAGCAGGCTAAACAGGGTATTCCAGATGTTCTTTTTCCAAGCAACATTTTGTAGTTTATCCCAGGCTATCTCAGGTATCTCCCAGGACATGTGAGACATACTGTATAATCTCTGCATTGAGTTCTGGCTCTACCTTGGGCTCTGTTCCCAGCTTGGTAAAAGACTTCCAAGAGAAGGCGCCCAGAAGGTATCCTGATCAGGAGCCCGAACCCCTTCAGCTGGCTCCTTTTGACAGGAAGGAGCAGTGATTCTACTCAGTAACAGCTATCACTGCTGTTACTGAGTGCGATTGACCTCCAATGCCCAGTTTATTTGGTTAGTGTGATTGTTGGGTCTGCTCGCAAAGGTGGACATCTCACCTTTCAGCTGAGCTGAGTCTGCTGTATTTCACATGCATTTTTTTTTTTGCTCCACAGTAAATATACAAAATTATGTGTTGACTTCTAATGAGCTTTTATTTCTATTCTTAGTGTCACCCTTCAAATTCCACAGGAAAGTTCTCTGACTTGCAGTGAAGGACCAGATGAGTTGTCGCCTGGCCACCAAAGTTTCGGCTTTTATCTCAGAAATCACAGGAGGTCATCATCAAATAGCTAGGAGTGCTCCTGTACTATGGCCTGGATGATTGGGGCTAATCATGAAGAGGGTGAGCCTTCCTTTCTCACAAAAGATTATGATTGCCACTTCATTTGATGAGCATTGTAGCTGATTCTGACACAGCGATCAGTACTTTTTCTGCATTGCATCAAACATGGCAGGCCAGAGCTCCCTAGGGTACAGGTGGATAAGGAATAAGCTTTGTTTCTTATCCTAGAGGATATCAGTCACTCTTTGGCTTCTGTAGAATTCTGTGGTCTTTAGTAGTAGTTGTTTTTTTTTTCCCTATTCTGTTGCATTTTTCTGAGTTTTCTGAGATGCAAAGTTCACATTAGCGTTTATTATTGTTTCAGGTTTCACCAGCAGTGCAGTATTTGCTTCAACAATTAAAAAAAAAATGTCATTCACTTCATTCAAATTAATACCCACTTCCTGCTACAAATTCCATTGATTTTCTGTCTTTTTTGTGAGTAAAAATAATCCTATTGCTACCTGATTTTTCCAGAAAGTCTGTCATTTCTCCCCTGATGTCATACAAGCTTACAGGACTTTGCTAAAGTCTTGACTCACCTCACTTTTCTTCATATTTTGCTAAGGAAAATGGATACATTTCTAACAAGCTTGACAGTCAATATTTGGTATGACCACTTTTATTCTTCAACACAGTCTGAACTCTCTGAGGCAAGCTTGCTTCTAATTTCTTCAGTCTTCAGGAATATTTCTTCGGGCAAAGCTCTTATTTGTTGGCTGCCTTTTGTTCTGTTGTCTATCAAGATGATTCCCACACTGCTTCAACAGTTTTGAGCTCTGGTCTCTGGGGAGGCCAATCCATGTCTGATGGTGTCCCCAACACCACTGGCAGAAAATGCAGCCCCAGAGCCTCCACTGTGTTTTACAGATGGCTGTAGACACTCACTATTGTACTTCTCTCCTGACCTCTGCTTTACACACTGAACACGATTTCAATCAAAAATTTCAAATTTCACATCACAACATAAGACCTGTTGTCCAGTTTTTGTGTAGTTTGACACACTTCAGCCTTTTCTCCCTGTTTCCCTTCCCTGAGAATGGCTTCTTTAAAGTCATCCTTAAACTGAGACCATTTCTGATGAGGCTTCGGTGAGCAGCAGATGGATCGACTGAAGGGTCAGATGCATGTCTCAGGTCCTTTGTCAAGTCTTTGCTGGATTTTTTTCCTATTTCTGAAGGACATGACTTTCTGATAATGTCCTGCTGCAGATAGTTTTTAGGCCTGTCACTTCTTCTTTTGTCCCCCACGTGTCCAGTTTCCTTAATCGTTTTAAGGACACTGCACAGCATGCAGAGGTATACCGAGTTTTTGGCTGATGGCTTTTTGTGAATCACCTTGTTGATACAAAAATACTATTTAAATCCCATCAAACTGTTTTATCTTTGGCTTTAATAGACTGTTTTTGCAACAATCTGGTAGTAACAAAGTGTCTAAAGGCACAATTTAAAACAGGTTCTTTGTAATGTGTAGACACTGGTTCATCCCTTGAGTTGGGTGCCTTGTTGCGCTTGAATGATTTATAGATCAGTGTTAAATGGTTTAAAAACAAAAAGCATTCATCTGAAAATGGTCAGGTACAAGAACTGAGTGGGGGAAAAAGCAGCCGTTGTTCAAAGTAACACTTTGAAAGACCTCCATGAAGCCTGGAGAACTATTTAAAGAAACTACAAGAACATCTGACTCCTTGGAAGCAGAATATAAAGAAATGAAGGGTTGCTAAAGACTTTTGCACAGTACTGTATGTACTGTACTTTGTATCTTGGCTGTTGTGCTGAATGTGCTCAGTCTCTATTACATTTTATGGAAGCACTGTGTACTTTTTAGTGTGATGGTATTAATTTAGCACTTTATTAACTATAAATATCTTGCAAGTTACTATGAGAAGGTTTTATCCTGTCACTTCAAAGTTGGGTAAACTCTATTTCACAAGTCAAAGGAGGGTAAAAACGAACTGAAGCCGGATGGGATGGGATCATATGCTTGTTGGTATTTTTGTTTTTGTGGCAGCATTCTAGTTTCTCATTGTGAAAGGCTCAGCAGGTAAGCAGCCTGAGAGTTATGAGTTTGTGTATATGCGTGTGACTGAAAGATGGGGAGTGTGAGATGGTGATGCAGTGTTGATGGTGCAGTGGTGCAGTGATACAGTACCTGCAGGGAGCTGTAAGAGAAACTTAATGGAACAGTGTTCTTTGAAACGGATGGAATTTGACTTTCATTAACCACTCTTTGGTTTACTCTTCTTCTTTAAGCTACTCTTTTCCTTCTATTTCCTTCTATTCTCTCTTTTTATACCTTCTTTTGTCCTTTACGTCTTTCCTCATTTTAGCTTGTTGATGTGATTTGACAGAATAGCTTATGCAACAGCAGAAGTGTACTCACAAACAAATGTCTAATCCCACTCTTTCCATCCAGCTCATTGCATTCTCTATTGTTGCACCTCATCTCCCTGTTTCTTTGCCTTGTGAATGCAATTTCATATATCCATCTGTTTATGTTCCTTTTTTGTCTCCTTTTCGCTGTCACTCGTAAGGATCTCTAATTAAATCTCTAATTAAATGATAGAGAGACGTCTTTCTGTCTGTCCTTTGACCTTTTTGACTCATTGCTTGATGTAATTTGTCCAGTGACCTATAGAGGGCGCCCTTTGGCCGCACAGTGTCAGAAAAGCATGACCTGGCATTATCTAACTGCACAGTGCACTGTTGTCTTTTTCGGTCTCTCTAGCTCTCTCTCTCGCACACACATGCACAGCCTCCAACCTGCCGTGCCCTGGCTGCAGTCAGCTTCTTGCTCTCAGGAAAGAAGTGATGAGCAGGGGGAGAAAAGGTGATGAGAATCGGGTAGGAGAGTGATGAGCACAGGGAGAGATTGGCTCTCTGGCAGATGATTTGAAGATCATTCTGCCCCCGAAATAGCTCTCCCGTTACTAAGGTTGTCTGAAAGCATTAATAAGTAATGAAGCAGCAGAACTTTGTGAATGTGTCGAGACATGTCAGTCTGTGTGTGTTTATGCGGTATTTTTGTTACCTGAAGTATATTTATGAGACTTTATTTAAATATTTTGCCACAAACTATTTTATTTGAATCTTCAGCCCATAGTTTTGATGAAAGGCTTGATTTGAACAGCTGGTTTCTGTTTTCCTGCCACTGGTGCACAATATGTGCAGCACCTTTCTGCTTCCTCTTTGTATTCTGCATCTGGCTGAGATGGAGGTTAGTAGGTCATAGCCCAGGTCCTGTTTTTTGGGGGGAGTGTTTTCTTATGAAAGTGGGTGATGCTGAAAATCAAACTGATTTTTCTTCTCCCTTTCCTTGTCATTGCAAAGAAGGGAGCTAATATTGCTGGTATGAATGACTGAAAAGGACATGCTGGGGTTGTTGTGTAAAACAAAGTGAGGTGCCTTTTCAAAAAGTACTGCATGACACTCAGTGGACACTTTATTAGGTATACCTGTTCAGCTGCTCATTAACACAAACTGAAATTTGCAAAGTTGAAACTTCAACTTGCTGAAGTTCAAACCGAGCACCAGAATGAGCAAAAAATGGTGATTTAAGTGACTGAATGTGGTGTGATTTTTGGTGTCAGACGGGCTGGTCTGAGAATTTTAGAAACTGTTGATCTGCTGGAATTTTCTCACACAACCATCCCTCGGGTTTGCAAAGAATTAAAAAAAGCATAAGAGCACATCATAATGTACAACACGTTGAACCGTGAAGCAGATGGGCTACATGCTCAAAGCTGCACTAAAATTACCTCTGCAATCACCAGATCTCAATCCAATAGAGCACCTTTGGGATGTGGTGGAACAAGAGAGTCACATCCTGAATGTGTAGCCAACAAATCTGCAGCAACTGTGTCCTGCTATCATGCCAATATGGAGCAAAATCCCAGAGGAATGTTTGCAGCACCTTGTTGAATCTATGCCATGAAGAATTAAGGCAGTTCTAAAGGCACAATCAAAGTTCGCCTAATGAAGTGGCCGGTAAGTGTATGCTACTTATTTACTCACTGAAGACAGGAATTTGTTGCGCTACTTGTTCCATTCCCTTTGCACTAAACCACAATATCGGTTGGTATGAGACGTGTTGTCACATGATAACCAATTAACAAAATAAAGCACCGGTGTGGTGGTGTACTGCTGCTGTAGCCCAGGCGGGTGAAAGAGCTGGTTTTCAAGTATGAACACAAAGCCAACGGCAAAGTTAAAATCCAGCTCAAAGAGCACTTTAGAGAAAAATGTTGCCACAGCAGTTCTACTGTAGAAATGGGTACGGGTACAAATGAAGGCTCCAATGCAACAAACCTGACTGCTCATTGCTGATATTTTATTATTTTGTATTTATTTTTAGTCAACCTGTTGGAAGTCAAATCCTTTTTAAATTATAACCACCAGCATTTTCCACAGCCACCAACAGCCCCAGAGTTAATTCTGTTTAATCAGGAAGGCAAACACATGCAGATATATTAATTGTTTGTTTATTAAAATTCAATAATTTCAAATGTTTTTGATTTGTTTTAATTTTTGCTGGTTTATGTTAAGAATGATTAAGCTTTAGTTTGATTTGAGAGAAAAGCAGGGGCAGAAAGGAGAGGAAAGGGGTGATGGTGAGAGACAGAAGGTAGATGGGTAATGGGGAGGGAGAGGAAAGGTAAAGGGGTAACAGGTGGGTGCGGGGCCTGGAGCACTGATGCGAGGTTAAATGAATATTGATGAAAGAGAGGGAGGAAAAGAGGAAGGGGGTAAAGGTGGGGGGAGGAGTGATGAAGGCAGGGTGGAGGGAAGGTTCAACTCAAGCTGAATCATCATCCTCTCTTTTGTAGCCGCTCTTCTTTTTCACTCCTGCACTCTTTGGTTCTTTTACTTGCTTTTTCAGGCCTTTCTTCACTTTTTTACACCCAGTTTCCACCTCTTATTGCTCAGCCTTCAACTCCTCATTCTTCAAGAGCTTGTTTGCCTCCTCCAGTTCTTTCTTTCCTCTGCATTTCTGTCTTCTCCTCTTCCAATGCTTTTTGCACTTCCTTCAATTCTTTCTTTGACTATTCATTTTCTTTCTTTTCCTAACTTTCTCTCATTGTCAGATTCCTCATGCTCTCTATGCAGGTCTTTCTTTCCTTCCTTCAGTTGTTTATTTTTCAAATTTTTGTAATTTTCTTCATTTTTTGATGGTCTCCTTTACGTTTACTTTTGCTTCCCCTGGTGCCTTCTTCTCTTCCAGGAGTTTTTTTTTTTTTATCCATTTCCTTCAGAGCTGTCTTTTCTTCCTCAGGGTTGTCTCTCAAGGAACTCCTTCCTCAGAATCTCTTTCTGAGTGCTGGATTTTGTTCATCAAGGCCTCGCCAGTTTGAAGCTTTTCATTGAGGCTGGCAGAGAGACTTTACCTCTCCTGCTTCAGGCTCAGGATTTTATTGTCCCTCTGCCTGAGCTGATCCTTCAGATTGTTCACCTCCTGCTAGAAATCGTTGGACTTTTTCAGAGCTTGTGAACAGGCCTGATTCTCCTGCTAGTTTTTTTTTCTTTTCTGTCTCAAGCAGTAAGGTCAGCTTGTCATGCTCATCTTTGTAAGATGCTACAACCTTGGTGAGTTTGTCAGCTTTCTCTTTATACTCATTCAAGTTGAGGTACATCGCTGACCTTTAGGCCAGCAGGTATTTGTGGCCTACTTTCATTGGCAACATCCAGCCATAGTCTCTTCAAAGGATTTTCACATTTTTAAATGCCAGGGCTGAAATCAGCTGACACTGATGATTACAGACTTTTAGTACTTAATATAGAAATTTCAGTGTTTTGCTGGTTTTGAGATCTTCATGTAGAGTCAGGGTCTTATTTTTGGCTGTGTGAGGACCCTTGAATTTTTTTAAAATTTCAAATAGTTGGCATCTCATCAAGGAATTTGTGTGCCTTTGTGATTTGAGCTTTTCTTCAGAGAGCCAGATGGCCACCTCTATATGACTTTGAGTTGTAGAAGATGATGCTCTGACTGTTGTTAGAATACTTGCCCATATTGGGACCTCTGGGTGGGATCCTGGAACGGGTTCCACATGGGAATTCTACAGTTTTCCTGGAAGACTTAAGCGCCGACATGGGAAATGACGATGAAACCTGGAGAGGCGTGGATGGGAGGAACAGCTTACCTGTTAGAAACCTAAACGGTGTTTTATTATTGGACTTCTTTGGTGGACATGGATTTTCTCTAGCAAATATGATGTTTGATCATTAGGTGGGCCATAAATCTGTGTAGCAGACCTGTTACTGTATATCTTGGAAATTCAGGAAGAGAGAAGAGCAAAGCCGTCAGCTGATTACCACCTAGTAATGAGCGGGAGCAGATGGCGGGGAAGGTTGCCGGACAAACCTGGTAAACCCCTCAGAGAGAGTAGAGGCACATTCTAGCTGTATGCAAGAAGTATGAAGAAACAAAGAGAGTTATGATAAGAAGTCTGCAAAGGTTAGAGTTAAAGATCTGATTTAATTTGGGACCCGACTGAGGAAATAAATTAGTTTTTTAGGATTTTAAAGAACACTGCACTGTGGAGACTGTGGAGATTAGCTGACTATGAAAAGCAAAAGGAGCCCCCCAAAAGCCACCAATTACTGTCTAGTATTAGATGTTTTGTCATATTTATTGTGGTTTTAACCGCCTTATGTGTGTCTGTGTGCATTTTAAATAATAGTGATTTCATGTGCAATAGCCGTGGGAGTGAGTTGCTTGAGGTCTGTGATTTAAATTGATACTGTAGTACTTATGAAGATATCTTCCATCTAATTTGCTTTAATACTTTCTGTGATGTGTTCATTAGCTCATATGACATTCAGGTGAATTAACCTGTAAATTTAATCATGTTTTGTGTGTGTGTGTGTGTGTGTGTGTGTGTATGAGAGAGCCTGTGTAAATGTCATGCTTTTAATGTGAATATTTTCCTGAGCTGTCCTTGACTGCCAGCTTGAAAAAAACTTTTTCTTAGAGAGAAGCATCAGTGGGTGTGTGTATAAGTGCAATGAAAGTGTAAGCCAAGTGTAAACAGAGTTGCCTACACCAAGAAAACTCAAACTGTGGGGTCAGAAACTTCTATTACTCTCTTTATGATTACAAGTACTTTCAGCTTGGTAACCACTTACATCTTGATGCACGTCTCCTTGTGACCAATTTAATTAGCAAATGACATCCCAAACAGCCACACATTAAAAATCATTTTATCTCGATGGCAGTCGAGCACTTTACACAGAAGCTTTGCCACCATTGGGGTGTGTGTGTGTGTGTGCACAGGTGAATAAGAGAAGAAAACTGTATGTATAAAGGTTCTAAGTGCAGTGCAATCACCACATTAGTAAGTGTTCTAACATGTGTGTTATGTGGTATGAAAGTTGGATACACAGGTGCAATTCTTCTTCTGTTTTGATATCTTCCTGGCCATGATAAGTTTTTTTTTTTCTTCCCCTGAAACTCAACTAAATCGTCTTGAAATCCCTAAAATTCAGTTTTGCATGAGGATTTGTGAGCAATCATTTATGAGCAGCTCTCTTGAGGTCCTGCCGCAGGATTTTAATTTTGTTCAGGTCTGGACTTTGACTAGGATGCACAACTTTTATTCTTTTCTTTTTCAGCCATTCGGTTGGAGAATGCTCAAAATGTTTTATGAGTCTGTGGTGGCCATCAGTGCCATCCATGCTGTGGTAAGCTGGGGCAGCAAACTGAGGGTAGGAGCTGATCTGCAAGGCCAGTGATGTTGTGGGCGTGGAGCTTTACTCTCTGACAGAGGTTTTAGAAAGAAGGATTCTGCCCAAGTTAAAGACAATATTGGACAATCCTTCACATCCTCTTCATTTCATGCTGGACAGCCACAGGAGCATGTTCAACAATCCACCACAATGTACCACAGAACACCAACTGTGGCCATCCAACTTTAAAACTCTTCCCAGTGATACCCGGACTATTTTCCCTTGTAATCTCTTCTTTACTTTGTACAAAATATTGTTTAACTTTACAATATTTAACACTTTGAGTGCCTTATCCATCTTTCATATGTTTTAGTTGAGCATCTGTAACAAAACAATCCCCCCTGGATTGATAATGTATTCTCATTCTGATCATTGTCCTGTCGCAGGACACAATTTTGGCCAAGCCTCAGCTGTTAGACAGATGTCCTCACATTTCATTCTAGAGTACTTTGGTATACCGAGGATTTGTTCTTTCTCCAAAAAAAAGCCATACTTGTAGTCTTTTTCTAATTGTACTGTCATGAATGTTAACATTTAACATGGTGCTCTCGCCTGCTGATTATCAATTAATCATGTGTGTTTGATCAGTTGCATCTGGCTGCTACTTACCCTCTTAATTCCTATGGAAGCGGTAAGGAGGTCGTTTTTCACAGGACTGCACAGATTCCAGAGTAAAAGAAAGTTTTCACAGTACTGTACATTATCTGTGGTTGTACAGCTTAATATAAATATTACATCTATTTAATGAAATACTTCAGCCACTGGATTAGTGCAAATAATTCAATGTAAAATGATAGCTCAATATAACTGTTACTTCACAAGTTCAAATACCTCACCTGAAATCACCAGCTCTATCTCCCTTCACTGCACAGCCTGACAGTCTGCTCGACACACTCAGAAAGTTATATAACCTCATCTCTTTGGCCTGAAAAGCCCCTTTCCTGTCTAAATCATTGCACTCAGGCCTAAGAGATGGAAGACACTGAAAATGAATAGATGGTGGATACATTTATATCCACCGACATTTTTCACATTGTTAGAGTGATTTGCGGCATCCTGTGCTTTAATGTTTATTCAAAAATAGTTCTGTAAGTCAAAGCAACCACCTTCACTGTTTTTTTTTTTTTTTCCATTCACAGTTTAAAATTTATGCTTTAACAGGAGAATCTATATTAATATATCACACTTCCCCAGGGGGGAAATTGTTCTTCCAGGATAAACAACATTATTCATCTCAGCAAACGGCCAATAACATGACTTCTGTTGAAGTTTAAGAGACAAAGCTCTCCGGCAGCCAGAAGAATCACAGTTTTTTTCTGTGGGGAATAACAGAGGAAAAGGGATGAAATTGCTATAAAACATGAAAAGGTTGGCTGTTTTTTTCTTTGAACATTTTGCTTTTAACTGTGATGATGACCTTGGTCATAATGTGCTCTCGGCAGAAAGTGTGATGTTTCATACTTTTGCTAAGCAGCGACAAACGATCAGTGAGACCAGAACAGCAATTACAAATTATGTGGTTTATTGTTTAAGTTGGAGGATTTTACTTAAGACATCAGTAAGACAGAATTGTTAAATGTTTCTATTATATGTAGTTCATTTGTGGCTTCATACCAGACAGCACTCTTTCTATTTCTTTCATCAGAAATGGAGGAAAAGTAACTGTTTTGTCCTAACTAATCCCCGACCGAGTGGAAGTCGAGTTCATACTGTTTCCTTTTAGATTAATTTGCTGCCAAAGCTCCTACAGCTTGTAGGTCTTTTGTGTAGTGGCCATTTTGCATTTATCCTTAGTAAACACTCCGTTTAATTTGACTGGGGACTCAGCATGGCGCAAATTAAATGAACTCCCTGCGTACAATAATTTATTGTAGAAGGACAGAGGGAGCGACCAGTCAGAATAATGTGAATAGATCGTAAATCTGCAGTCCAACCTGAGTGCGGGGCAGATAGCTGGTGTAAAACCAAAATGATGTAATCTCCAGTCAGTCATGCTCCCTTTGTCCTCTGGTGCATAAAGAAACTTCATCTAAATCTGAGGGGCTTGGCAGCGTGGCAAATTTTGCAGGCCTTTTTAGTTCTGATCGTTCAATAGGGCAGAGCACCTGGATGGCACTAATAGTTACAAGGCTGTAATTTGTCCACTGAGTTAATCAGCGTCGTGTCTGAGGGAGGTGAAAGTCAGAAAAAAATGTATAGATTTATTATGTGGGGAAGAGAAACAAGAGTGAATCCCAGTTGTTTTACAGGGAAAGGATTTTTACAGGTAAAAAGCTGAGGAGAGAATAAATCAAGCCATCATACAGGGCCAGTAATAAGCCATTTTTCTTTTAATAAATGACCCCTACGTACTACATAAATATCATCTTACCCACACAAGTGTCACTTCCACTTTATCTCCTGCCAGCAGTGACACACAAGGAGGAAGAGTAACAGGACAAAAATGGCAGTGTTCACAGCTTTAGCAGTTAAACGGGATGCATGTAGCTGCATGCAGGTAATAAAAGGCTGAGATAAGACTTGACATAATGCATGCATGCAGGATATGAGTGCCACAACTGTGAGATGGATGAAATGTGTGTCAGGTGTGACATTTTATAGTGGTGTTACATATTCATCATGGGGGGAAAAAACTAATTCTGCATCTCGGATAGCATTAGCATATTCTGCTTTTTTTTCAATTTGTTCATTCCCTCTAAAAGTAGAATATTTGTGACAGAAGATTTTGGTGCTGCATTCTGTTTGGCACTGATGCTCTTATTTTGTCTTGTGATTTTTTACAAGTGTGTGTCTTCACCCTGCTCTTAAAGGATGTGGCATGTAGATTCAGGTCAAAGCAAGATGAAAGAGAGCCAACAAGACGGGTAAAAGCAATTCAGCGGTGTTGAAACACATACGGCACGCTTCAAAGAGTCTGAAGAGCAACAACACAAAATAATGTTCAGAAAAAAGATGTTCAGCAAGTGCATGACGTGAGGTTATGATTGTGGTTATTACCATTCCTGACTCTGCTTATATCTCTGACAGCAACAAAAAGCATTTTTTTTTTTCTGCAGCCGTAAGTTAGAGCTGCACAATTAATTGAATTTTAAAATCGATCATGATTTTGGATCCCCACAATTAAATAAATATGATCGACCAATAAAGAAAATGCAGAAAATGCGTAGTCTGCCATAAGAACGTAAAGCACAAGCCAATCAAATGCTCCCTAAGTCACTGCCCGACAGCGTGTCTCCATGTGCCAATCACAGCTGTCCGCTGTGCCGCGCAGCTTGGATTTTCCTGTATTGCTCTGGGAGAGTAACACTACATTAAAAGACAGATATTCAACACAATTCAAAATCCTGGTGCAGCAGAAGGTGAAGAGCCTGCCCCTCAAAGCGAATCATCATCCGTTGTTTGGAAATACATTGGATTTAGGGTAAGTGACGTTAAACAAGAACAAATCGTGTGCAAAGAGTGCTGTGAAATTGTACCTGCACTGCAAAGCAACACAACTAACTTATTCAGCCACCTGAAAACCCACCAGTAACCGCAGTGCAGTGAATGCACGAAGGGCGAGAAAAACAGTGCAGTGGTTGCTAATGTGAATCATCCAACATCCTCAGACATCCATCAAAGCAAACCTGTGCAGCCTATCAGCGCATCCATCCAACTCACAAAGACGCCAACGAAAATGAGTTCCATTTAACCAAAGGTGTGTGTCCAACACACACAGTGAGTAACAAAGGAAAATGGTCAACTTAATGGATAAAAGACATGCTATTCCCCCACACATTTAGTTTTCTAAAGTGGCAATTCTTGCACTGTATGCAAAGGTCACGGGGGAAATGAGAGGGCTCTCACAGCTCCGTGAAAGACTTTATATTTTTGCTTCTAGGAGATGCACTTAGGTCAGGTGAATAAACTCATTATTTGTCTGTAAAGTTTAATTTATAAAGGTTAATTAACAGGATGCAGCACAATGTAAAGGTGAAAACAGTTTTCTTCAAAGAGTGTCATGTTTGGCGAGTGGAGATATGTGGACCCAAACGCAGAGACTCAAAACAGGGCACAGGGAATTCAGGGATCAGGACGAGTACCAGGATACAGTGGGAACAGGAAGGAAACAAGCAAGCAGAGACTACGTGGTACAACACAGCAAACTGAGGGTTTAGATACAAATGGGCTGTTGAGGGAAACTGAAATGTAAATATGACCTATAACTATAACCACAACCAGAAACTAGACTGCAAAGGTGGTAAAACTAAAGCCAGGAAACCCAAAGACTAAATTGAGAAACTAATCATAAATAAACCAACCAGGAAACATCTGCAACACAAACTGAATAAAGTTCTTTTTGAGTTTTGTAAACCTCATAAGCACAGGAATCCAAATATCAATACAAAAACTCAAAACTAAGACACAAAACAAAGAGATGCGCCGAATTCAGGTGAATACGGAGGACTGACTTTTATTTTGATGCAAAGATTTTGTACAGATGTGTAGATGTGAAAGCAGTATTCTATTTACATGATGGTGCAGGAAACATTTTTGTCACTAAAATCAATGAAACGCAATATTGATCAAAATAATAATAATTTTGGCCATAATCATGCAGCTCTACCGTGGGTTTTATAGTTCTGTTGACTGCCTTGGAAAGATCACTCATCTTAATTTCAATGAGACTTTTTACCTTTTGTTTGTTTTCTGGGAAAATTCACCCAAAATTAAATTCAATTGATTTTATTTGAATGCAGAGAGAGAGCCTGTAAACACGTTTCAAGATTTCCCTCTTGTTTTAAGAAAAGTATGGATAAATTAATGAAGTACAAACATAGTTCATTTACAGTATAATCTGATATAATAATCTCAACTGCAGGAATATGTGGCTAAAGCTTGGAAAGTAGAGCACATTATTTCAGGGTTGCTGGTCAATCCCCAGATCCTCCTGCCCATATGTTTTTTACCTGGCATGACAGCACCACCGGCTTCAGTGTTTGAGTCTCTCAGTGTGAATTAAAAGCCATCTGGAAAGCAATTTGTCCAATAAGGGCTGTTTAAATGCAGTCCATTTACTATTGTTCTATGATACACAGCAGTTTGCTGGATGGGTTTTGTGTGTGCATGTGTATGTGTTTATTTTAGGATTTGTCAGGAAAGAAATTATTTCACTTATTGTTCCCACTTATCAGCCAAGTCTATTAGCTGTGTGTGTGTGTGTGTGTGTGTGTGTGTGTGTGTGTGTGTGTGTGTGTGTGTGTGTGCTGTTGTATGAAAATGCTTCCATTAGCAGACAACATGTTTCTCTTCTTCCCCATCCTTTGGGGACATTCTCGGCATTAGTCCTGTCGTTTCTCATAGTATCTCACCACCGAGCCTCAGGGGAGGAAATGCTTCATTCTTCACCAAGATAGCATCAAAACACAGAACGATGATTCCCCGCCATGGTTCCCATTGTCTCTGTGATGTTCTCTTAATGCCTCTGCAGTCCTGAGAGTGTTCTTGTCCCCAGAATGGACATGGCTGCAGAGTGTGGATTGCATGGATGACATGTTAACAGTTATATGTAATACACTTATAATAACCTGAAACAGTGACTGAAATCTGCTGCAACAACAGGTGTCTGATAATAAACAGTCTACATTGTCAGAGATGAGCAAAAGGCTTTAGAAAGGAAATTCTGAAAAAAAAAATTGAGCTTTACTTCCTGTTGATTTATTTTTTTCACATGCAGGGTGAACATTTTGCCCACTGAAACTTTAAGCCTAACTGCATGAGCTGTAATAGGCAGCATTTAATAGGATTACACTGAGTTGATATCAATACTTAAGGAACACTGGGTTGTGACAGTGTTTTGTTTGAGGTTATGTTTACTATTCAAGTGGAGATTTTTGCTGCAAAGGGCCAAATTGTGCTGATTATCATCTTGAATAATATAAAAGGGTGAAACAAGACCTATTCTAATTTTCCAGAGCCCAAGGTGATGGTGGGAGTGGTGCTTATGCTGCCTAACTGAGAAACTGCAATGAAAAGTAATCCAATTTGCTTTCGTATATGACAAAATCAGCAAACCCGACATTAAGAAGCGTGGCATATTTCAGCTATTTAGCAGTCTGCTAATTGATAGACTAATCAACTCAGCTTCAGATTCTCACTGTATGATAATTCATAATACAATGACAACACTGATAAAACATATCATTTATCATACCATATTTAAGCTTCTTGTCCTGATTTAAGGGATTAGTTTCTTTTTGTGGACAATGTGTGAATGCAGAACAAGACATGAAGTGTGGAAAGACTCAGGAAGAAAATGCAAAGAGCCTGCAGTTTTAAAATAAATACAGCCGCAGGAGACTCGCAGGGACATTTTCAGGCCAAAGCCGGAAGCCCACCGTGGTCTCATAATGTCAGATCAGTGAAGATGAAGTGACAAGCGCATCTAAAACAAACAGAGAGAAAGGAAAAGGGGGGAAAAAAGAGAGGAAAATGGTGAAAATCAGAGAGAGTGGGAAAGAACAACTCAGTTAAAGCTGTCTAAAGCTTGCTTTGTGGGAGTGACAGCAAGTCAGAATAAACTTTAAATGACTCCACACTCTTTTTAGTCAGCTCCTGCCCCAGATCGATACATTAGTAGGCTCAGGCACAGTCAAAGCAGAACCAGGGGAAAGAGAGTCAAAGACTTGAGTCTGAGAGCCATTCAAATAAGCTGCACTCTATTTCACCCTCTTCAGTGCATGTCCTTGCCTCTCTTTTCATTTTAGATGACTGTTTCATTTTTTTCCTCCTCATATACATATCTCTTTTCTCTCTATATACATTACTTGCGTCTTTCTTTTACCCTTTCCTTAGCCTCTCAAATATTCCTCTTTGAATTTCTCTTTCTACTCTATGAATTCAGCTTTCGTGATTTTTCTCACGTGAGATTGGACAGTTTCTTTCACAGGTATGCCCGTAAGTGCACTGAAGGTGTGTGTGAGTGTGTGTGTGAGTGTTTGAGACAGAGAGTGCATGTAGCCCAGCCATGTGTGTCTATAAGCCATCTCACAGTTGGCTATATTCAAAACAATATTCATCTTTAGAGAAATTTCATCAGCCGCTCTGGTGGTCCAGGGGTCAACACTGTTTCATTCTATTTCATTCTTACTTTTCTTTCTCATATGCTCTTGCACATTTTCACACATGCCTTAATGCATGCAAAGACACATTTACACCAATATCAAAACCTATATGCATGTAACAGCAGTGCAAGAGAAAAATTTCCATTTGAAATTCACAGCACGATCATCTGCGACCTGCACAAGCTCCAAATTATGATAAAGAGCAGGGTGCTTTTTTTTTTTTTAATGGGATATCCAGCATACAATACATTTCTGCAATATGCTGTATATACTATAGGAATCTGTGACACTAAAAACTACATTTAGTAATGGTGGATTAGGAAAGGCGCTATGTTAGCTTTTATTTAACCTGAACAATCAGTGTTAGGATTAACTGTCATCCTCTGTAAAAACTAATCTCAAAATATTTTCTGATGCTTGAAATCCATCCATCCATCCATCCATCCATCCATCCATCCATCCATCCATCCATCCATCCATCCATCCATCCATCCATCCATCCATCCATCCATCCATCCATCCATCCATCCATCCATCCATCCATCCATCCATCCATCCATCCATCCATCCGTCCATGCATACATACATGGCCAAGGGGGTAGCATAGAGGTGTTGTTCCATGTCCCAAGAGAGGGTTTCAACAGTGGCATCTCCTGACTGCTGCCTGGCATAGATTGCACCTGACCCCTGTGGTTGTTGAGCCTACAGGAGGATAGAAGGATGATAGTAAATTTATAGGTTTGAACTTTTCTTATTGAAAGCTAAGAATAAAGTAGGGCAAGAAAATTTTTTTTTTATGCAAACAGTAAATCAAAAGGGATCAGGCCAAATTACATGACCAAAAAGGCTAATAAATAGAAAAATCTGACCTGTTTTAAACACTTTGACTTTAAAGTGAGTCTTTAAAGTCATGGATATAAAGTCAGGTTAGAGCTATGAAACACAACGAAAGCTCAGAAGCTTTCACTGAAGTTAAAAACCCCTAATCTAAACTGTGCAGGGTCCTTGTTGGTCACATTACATACCAGTGACATAATGATCATGTAACGTGATGGTCTTCTTTCCCCGAAAAGATTCATTTATGGCGGTTTTGTTCTTAGAAATCTATATCATTGTCAGTGTGGCCTTTCAACAAAGTATTTCATCAGCAGTGCCTTTCTCTGGCCGCTGCCAAATGCCTCTCTGCAAAACATTCCACTTCAAATCAATGCAAGCAATCTGGCCAGCTGATATTTTGTATTGACCTTTTAACAACGGATTCATCACATATCACTTTTCTCTGCCCAGTATCACCCCAGGGACCCCTCTGGAATGCAGGCCAGCTCAGTCCAAACAGCCTGTCATGCTTCATACTATGATTATTGCATGTCAGGCATTTATCAAGTTAAGTAAGACTTTGTCACAATAAATTATGTTGTGACATTTTACCACTTGCTATGATTGATTAATAACTTGAGAACTGCACATTTAATTTTAAATGTAATGTGTAAACAAAGCCCTGCGACAGGCTGGCGACCTGTCCAGGGTGTATCCTGCCTCTCGCCCTATGACAGCTGGGATACCCTTCCACTGAGACCATTTCTGATGAGGCTTCGATGAACAGTAGATGGATCAACTGAAGGGCCAGATGCATCTCTCAGGTCCTGTGTGAGGTTTTTGCTGGACTTTTTTCCTGGTTTTTAAGGGCATGTCTTTCAGATCATGTTCAAACAAACCCCCCCAAAACACACACACACACACACACACACACACACACACACACACACAC
>JASGAU010352189.1:0-21366 GCA_030220045.1 Australoheros facetus | reverse complement strand
AATGAAGATTGGCCACCAGGCTGGTCCAATTTAGCCATGAAACCTCCCACACTAAAATGACAGGTGTTTCAGTTTCATTGTCCAACCCCTGTATTTTGTTTTTTCTTTTCCTTATACATGCGTTTTCATCAAAAAATGTATAAATTTTCTTTTTCGTTTTCCTTACACATGCATTTTTGTCAAGAAATGTAAATATATATTGTTTTTCCTTTTCCTTATACATGCGTTTTCATCAAGAAATGTATATATTCTGTTTTGCCTTTTCCTTACACATGCGTTTTCATCAAGAAATGTATACATTTTCTTTTTCGTTTTCCTTACACATGCGTTTTCATCAAGAAATGTAAATATATAGTGTTTTTCCTTTTTCTTATACATGCATTTTCATCAAGAAATGTATATATTTTCTTTTTTCTTACACGTGTTTTTGTTAAGAAATATATATTTTGTTTTGCCTTTTCCTTATACAAACCTTTGTTCTTTTTACATTTCCTCGTCTCCTCTTTTCCTTTACCGTATGCATTTCTGCCTCATTATGCAAATGAGGAGGGCTGCCTTCTTGCTCCAGCTAGTCTACTATTGGTCAATAAACAGGAAGGAGCAGGATCCATGTGCAGGTCGATTGTGCATGCCTGCGCCTTTGGCCATGGAGTTTACACAGTCTAATACGGTTTTAGGATATACTATGACATGTAGACAAGTTTTCACTAACGACACGTTCAAAACTGGACAAAGGCTGCAAATTCTTCATTGAACGTTATGGAGGTACGTGTTTTTGTCTTTTCTAGCTGTTAATTAATAGACTAGGATAGCATTAGTCAAGACAGAGACAACCACTTACACTCACATTCACACCTATGCACAATTTAGAATCACAATTAACCTAACCACACTAAGTGCATGTCTTATAAAATAGCTGTAGTTTGTGCAAAAGCTAATTCAACTTTTTTATGAAACTGTTTTTCTAACACACTTTTTCAAAATAGTGACACATTTTAACTGTTTAAACTGTAATTATCTTATGATGCTAACAGCTACAAAAAAATCATTTTAGCAACTTGTGTCCCAAAAACTAAGTCAATCTTGACCGTTTCCACAGGAATTTAAGAGGGTAATCAAATGCACTTAATAGACCCTTTTACGACCTACATCATCAAAGGATGCGCGCGCATTTTGGCAATGGAAGTGAACTGCTACTCCATTCAAATCAATAAGAACGAGGAGACTGCGCAGTGTTTAAACGTGATTTAAAAGCGATAGGAGCATCAAAATGTCTGGCTGTTGCGTGTTTGGCTGTCAGAATTTATACTCTACCAAAAGTGGACTGAAGTTTTACCGAATCCCATGGGATCATGGCTGTTTGAGAGAAAACGGAGGTATCTGTGGTTGCAAGCCATCAAATGTATTGATAAAAATTGGACTGAGGACGCAAAGCTTTGATGTTTTCCAGCTCTTCACTTAAGTTCTGTACCTTCAAAGCATTTTCTTCAAAAAAGGCCTCACTGGTGCAGAGCTTAGCTTTGAGCTCTGCAATCTCACAGCGGGCTCGCTCTTCTTCCTCTTTGAGTTTTTCAGCCTCCTCTTCAAGCTGCTTCTGAGCCCTAAGGAGCTGCTCCTGGAGCTGGTTGATCTGCTCCTGCTGTTTCTCACACTCTGTTTCTGAGGCAGCCTCTCTGGTTGTCAGCTCTACAGTCTGTGTGTGGAGCCTCCATTGTTTGTGTTGAGGCCTCCACACGCAGCTCTGCAGCATGATGGCTGCTCAGTTCCTCCAGTGTATCACAGGTCTCATCTGGTTCACCAGTTATGGGACTCTTACCTGCAACATCTGTTGCATTAGCAGGGCCTTCAGTAGGAGCTTCACTCAGCTGAGCTGTGAAGTTCTCCTCTGTGTCAGACTCGGGTCTGTTCCTGCGAGCCTCTTCCAGCTGTTCTTGGAGAACTTGAATTGCATTCTCTGCATTTCTTCTGCAGCGGTCCAACTGCAGCTGAAGCCAATTCAGCTGCACCTTGTACTTAGCAGCTTTATGGTTTGCAGCTACCATTTGGTGGTGACTGGTTTGCTGCATGTGCAGAGCCTGCTGCAGTTGGGATCTCAGCATATCGATCTCCTCTTTCTCATTTCATGGAGGTCTGCCATCATTGGGCCTGAAGTTGGGATTGCCCTGATGATGCCAAGTTCCTTTGCTGGGTCCAGGGTTTCTTTCTCTGGGATTTGAGTTTTGCTGCGCATTTCTTGCATTGGGTCTGACGGCGCCCGATGGAGTCCCCTCACCTGACCCAGGGTTTCTTTGTTTGGGGTTTGGGTTTTGCTGCGTATTGCTTATGTTGGGTCTGACAGCGCCTGATGGAGTCCCCTCACCTGGTCCAGGGTTCATTTCTCCAGGGTTGGAGTTGGGGTTTTGAAGCTTTTTGTACATGCTTCTGGTCATGGGTCTCCCAGTGTCCATAGAAAGGATTTCTTCTGGAGAAGGGTTTCTTCCTTGCATGTTTTCTTGCATTTTCTGCATGTTTCTGGTGTTTGCTTTGGCAGCCGGCTCGTCTTGTGTTCCTCCTTTCGTGGGTTCACAGTTCTGAAGCACACTGAGCAAATAGAATGCGCCACTTTATAGACTGAATGTGATGATCTCACAATGTCGTTTATGTCTTTAAAGTCTTTTGCAAATGGAATGGAATGTGAGACATCAAAGACAACTGAGTGCAAATGGAATGTGATAGACTTAGCGGGGAATCTGTTTTTCTTTCAAAATAAAACTTAGAACAAACCGACTTAAATAGTAGTCTTTTATTTTGTAGGAGATGCTAAATTACCAATCTGGTCTTTAAGTCTGACGTCATTTCCAGGTCCAAATGCTCCTAAATAAACAGCAATGGCATAACCAATGACTGTTCACTATTAAAGATGATTGTAACATACCTTATCAGATGCAGCCATTTCCGCTTCTCTTTCTCATTGGTAAAATCACAGCTGTGTTTTTTGTTTTTTTTTTGTTTATTTTCGAGTCGGATCGGTTGAAACAAATTTATCAATCTCCTACAAATAATCTGTAATTCAATTCAGTTTCATTTACAGTATCAGTCAAAGTTTTAGACACAATCACCCTTTTATATGAATGGGTGAGTGTGTCCATACTGTATGGGTGACTGGTACTGTACATGAAACTGAATTGAATTAAAGAGAACCCCCCAACAATCAGACGATCCCCTGTGAGCAAGCACTTGGCGACAGTGGGAAGGAAAAACTCCCTTAAATCAGGAAGAAACCTTCGGCAGATCCAGGCTCAGGGAGGGGCAGCCATCTGCCGTGACCGGTTGGGGGGAGCAAAGTGAATAGTTATTTGCTCTCGATATTGATTTGTATACTAATGAGATTATGTAGGCGATTATGTGGATGCTGCACTACTACAAGTGAATAGTCTACGCAGCCAGCCACGCTTCTTCTTCATTTTAGGGATTTCCATAGAAAGGATTTCTTCTGGAGAAGGGTTTCTTCCTTGCATGGTTGAGTTGGTGTTTTCTTGCATTTTCTGCATGTTTCTGTGTTTGCTTTGGCAGCCGCCTCGTCGTGTATTCCTGCTTTCGTGGGTTCACAGTTCTGAAGCACACTGAGCAAATTGAATGTGATGATCTCACAATGTCGTTTATGTCTTTAAAGTCTTTTACAAATGGAATGGAATGTGAGACATCAAAGACAACTGAGTGCAAATGGAATGTGATAGACTTAGCGGGGAATCTGTTTTTCTTTCAAAATAAAACTCGAGTCGACCCACGGCGAGTCGTTCCGTATGGAAACGCGGCTTAATTCTCTTGTCTCTATGTACATTGCAATTCGCTACCTGCTGCTATCTAGTCTAGTGATATGAAAGAGTATTACATGATTATGCTCCCAGTCACTACTACAGCACAGACACTCATGGCATATTAGGTGAAACTGGATAATTTCCTACAGCACACCTGACGAATTCCCACGGCACACTATAGTGTGCTGCGGCACACTGGTTGAGCATATTTGTGCAACTGCGTGTTTTATTGGATGTTTTCCTAACTTGTCTCGCCCTGTCACAAAATTAAATAAGTTCTGATTGGATGTCGTCCCCGCCAAGCATTTTCGTCTCGTTTTTGTTCATTGACGAAAGTGTCAATTAATTTCGTCATCGTTTTTATCCTTTTAGGTAGTTTTAATTGACTTATCTTCTTGTTATCGTCATGAGAAAAAGGGTCGTTGACGAAAACTATGACGAAAATATTTCATCAATAAAATTAACACTGCAGTGATGGACTTGGTAGTTCTCTGTGCTGAAACCCATTGTTTAGCAAACTTAAGTGCTAACTGTATCTTACCGCAAATCTAAAGTTTGGCGATGTAGATAACTGTGTTTCTTCTGTAATAGCATTTTGTTTTATCTACATGTTTCAATAATTCTACATTTAACTTAGCACTGTATAATTGACAGATGTTATCCACAGAAGCCCATACATGAACACATCATGTGTGAACATATTGGTGGTAAAAAAAAAACTAGAGCACAAGTAAAAGGAGTTTGTGAAACCCAAGAATTACATTTTCCTGCCCCATTTGTAAAAGCTCAACACAATCCTCAGTCAGATTAAAAAGCAAACTCTCTCATATCCCAGTTTTCCAACATTAGGTGACACTGTGAAAAATTCCAGATAGACAGAGGGGTGAGAAAGACTGGCGTTTAGCATTACTTGTGAAAAACAGAAGTAAAGTATAGACAGAGGAGAGATGGATGAATGGAAGTAGGAGAGAGAGGGATGGAATGAGACAGGAAATGAAAGGCTTTCTCTGGTTTCACTCCCTGTGACCTCATCAGTGTGATCATGGGTTTTATGAGCTTTCCCTCTCGACGCCCACACACCACCTCACACGTGCCAGGACACACACACTCAGTCTCACACACTTCAGGCCCTATATTTCATTCCCTGGCTCAAAGACAAACACACTGTACATGTGTTTTTGTCTCTTTGTCTGTTCATTTTCTCGCACTCTCTTTGTCAAGGTTTCACATACTTAATCACACACCAAGATGTTCAAAAAAAAGCTGAGATTCACTTAGAGACTCTGATGCACAAATACTGACAAAGAGGAAAATTTGTCTTTAAGTATGAAAGTATGAGGCTCTTTGAAATTAAATTAAACATTAACAGAACCCACAACATAAGCTCTCTGAGAACATACACACACAGACTAAAGCCTCCTGTGGGATGAGGATTTAGCTTTTTGTATTTTATGTCACCAACAGAGCTTAAGTTGGCTTATCCAGTCAGTTGAAAGATAAGTGGCAGTGGATGTGCAGGCACCTGATTGTTAGCCAGCAGTTAGTAAAATTTCTTTGGGTAAAAACAAAGCTGCTTAACTTTGGAGTAATCTCCAAAGCCCTTTTATGTTTCCTCCTTTACTCTGTGCTTTCTTTTCTGGGGTGGCATCTTGTGCTGATATGTTTCCCAATGCTTTGCCAACCATTTTTTTTAAACTACAGCTATGTCACTTGGAATTCCCAGTCTCCAACAGTCTTACCACTTATCTCCATAAAGTGGGTAATGACTTAAGACTGTGTGTTTATTTTAATCAGTATTAAATCTTCTTGGAGTAGAAAAGTAGCGGAAGGGAACCCCAATGGATGGGGTACTGTGTGCCAAAAAAGTCTTGTTAGCACTGATTCCAGTCTAGGTAAATATTTTCATAGGTGCCAGGTGTTCACTTGACATTTTCCACAGTGTATCTCTCATATGTATATATATATATATATATATATATATATTTCTTTTGTGTTTGCCTGACCACAGTACATAATTAAAACCTTAAGTGTCTATGTGTCTACCTAAAGTAGACACATAGAAGTAGCAAAATAAATAAATAAGGAGAGGGGGAGTTGGTAAAGGGGATTATAATTAGACTTTTCTTAAGCTTTATGAATCCAGAACAATATACAAAAAGGAATAACAAAGTAGTCACAGCTGCAGCTTTAACACTGAAAGGAATGCAATAGAACTGAAGGTTGCTACCTTCAAAAGTGCCAACATGAATTTCTGTCATCAGCTTAATACATTTTTTCCACAACTTAAATTCAGTCCTTCTGATCAGTGTGTCAGCAGCCATTTTTCAAATAAAGGGATGTTTGGGTGCATTAATGGCTTAATTAGCAGGTTTGGTTCGGACTGACTGACGAACCTGTTTGAATGAGGCAGACGAAAAGGGTATCCTACAAAGGTAGTTCAACAAAGCCAGGCTTTGTTTGTGTTAATTGGCTTGACAAAACCTAACAGAGGTAGTAGCGATAACTGCTATCATGACAGCGGTTAGTGGTTTTCTTTCAGGCTTCATGGTCTGTGCACGCTCACATAGAAGGGAGTGAGTGATTCTTCTTCTGCATAAAATGGATTTATTTCAATCAGAGACAGCAGCAGGGAACCGGGTGATAAAGATCTATAAAAAATTATTAAAATAAGATGCAACATTGGTGTTGCAAATAAGATAGGTGTGCAGAAAATCCTTAATTTTGTAAATTCATGATAATCACAAGCATGTCATGTGTTTTTTTATAAAAAAAGAAGAAATTTATCTTCATTTATAACATGACAGCTGCATATTAAACATACCAAATGAGCTGTAAAAATTAAATGTTACTCAACACAACCTGCTTGTTATCAGTTAATGTGTTCAGCAGAAGTCGAGTCACATTTGTAACATTGAAAACTGGCTTTAGGCTTAACATAGCCAACTCATCAATCTCGCTTCATATCGCACCCCTCAGTAGGGTCACTCATTGTGAACATGAATTTCATGTTGTTTTGATTGAGCGATGATACAGTAATTTTTATTTTTCATTTATCAGTGTAGTAAGCAGTGTTGCTGTTGGTTAGCTTATCTTATTTAATTTTCTCCTTAGTATATGCTTCAGTTATTGAGACAGGATTCTGGTGCATTTATGTATTTATTTATTTTCAGCTAACAGACCTCTTGCTTTCAGTGCCAATGATATGCCAATCCAGTTTCAAGTGTATCTCCCCCACTCCAGCCTTCCTCCCATATTTGGAAAGTCATGGATCCAACTGGAAGAGACATCCGTGACCTCAAAACCATTCTCTAGACTTCAGTTTGGCTCCAGTTCCAGTTATTTAAAATCTGTTTTGGGGCTGTATCAAGGCACATTGTCATGTACAGTACAGTTACTTATGGGCCTAACCTTATAAGCCTGTATACATATATACATTATAAGAAAGCATTATAATTCTTTTAATCGCCAATCATAGTAGATATCCATACTGATATGGACTGGGTAATGTGTTGGGAATGAAAGGATGCTACATTGTTTGATGAAACTGAAAATGATCAACCTACAGGGGGCTGAATTCAAAGACATCTTGAAAATCAAAATGAAAAAATTATGGAGCAGGCTAGTCCATGTTGCTGAAATTTCATTGCAGCAAAAATGGTACTCAATAGTTTGCATGGCTCCCACGTGCTTTGCTTGTTGAATGGAAATAGGCACATTCTACACAAAGAAGTCATAGTTAACATGTTTAGACATGCATTGGTTTGAGTTAGAGAATTTACTATGCTTATTTTTTATATTTATATTTAAGGTATAGAGGTTGGTGGCAAAAGTGCACAACCTATGCTGAACTCTCACCACACACAAACATACACTATGGTAAATAGTTAGGTAAACACAGATACATCTTTATATACATGGCTTCCTCCAGAGTAGCACAGTAAGATCCGCTCAGGGATAACAAGGCCTCTTCCTGTTCCCGGGTCATGACCACAGTTAGTGCTTAAAGTGATTGACAGCTGAATGTTTGGGTTAGCCTGCCACCTCTGGGGATTTACTAAATGCAAAGCCTTTATACATCTGAAGTGCAGGACACAGGCAAGATAATTCTCATACAGAGACCTATAGTGTCAAAGCATGTGCATTCACACAAACACAGAGTGCACAGGCATACTCAATCCATGTATATCTCATTGACATATCTTATATCCATCCCACTGGGAACACAGTCTGAGACCAGTGCAACCTTAAGTTAGGGGAAGGAAGGAAGTGGGAGCTTTGGGGGAATTAA
The DNA here is from genome assembly GCA_030220045.1 of Australoheros facetus. Taxonomy (NCBI): domain Eukaryota; kingdom Metazoa; phylum Chordata; class Actinopteri; order Cichliformes; family Cichlidae; genus Australoheros; species Australoheros facetus. The sequence continues at coordinate 13,281 of JASGAU010352189.1, read as the reverse complement.
TTTACACTTAAGGTGGAGCATGTAATTGCAGGCTATAATTGGGTTTTGATCTGGAGCTGGGTGGACAAAACATTGATTATTTTAATGAGCATCATGTACTGTTGTATTTACCAGCCTCTGTGATAATGACTTTATGCACTGCTTTAACTGTTAAATCCTCCAAGGCACAGTTGTCCAAAGTAAACATGGGAGATCTAACGACCTAACTGAGCTGACACACTTGATAAATGTTTCATGGAAATCTAATGGAGACTTGCTGTCCTCTGGACGGTGGAAAGCATCAGTGGTTAGACATGGAAATCAACTAAAGCTGATATTCTGCTATCACTTTCTCATAGTTTCAATTAAATTAAATTTCACAAAATTGTTATGGGAGTTTAATTTATGGAAGTTAATTTGTAACACTAAAATATCCTTCACACTGTCTAAAAAAAAGAAAAGAAAAGAAAAGAAAAAAGAACCACAAATAGAACAAAAGCAATGGTGTCAGTGGTGTCATAATCATTATCAGCATGTCAGACCACTCTGTGGCAACAGCACAGCTGCTACTGTATTAAGAACCATCTCCATCCTGTGTGAACCCCTCAAAGCACACACAGGGTTAGCTAGATTTGGCACTTGTTTGTTTAGCTGTGTGTTACAGCAACCCATTAATACTGAGATCTAATAGTGCCGTCAGTAGCATTAACACACATGGGAGCAATTTCCTTGACACAGATTACACAAGGATGTAGGCTCCCAAAGTAGTGCTTCCTGGACATGGATTTAAGCTGGAGTTATAATCTTGGGGGTGTGGTGCACCTTTTATGGAACATGAATACTAAACCTCACACAATATTTTAAATGCACCTCTATAAACTAAACAGTATAACATTATATGCATGTGCATTGCACTGAAAGGAGATTTTCACGCTTTCTGTAGTTGATTTTTTAAAAACCCTGCAGATTTGTTTAATGCATGTTCCAGTTACATTTTGGTCCTATAGAAAATCTGCAACTTATTTGTAATATGCAATCCGATCTCATCGAACAACTACAATAGAGTAAATAAACGATCACAGTATGTAAAACAGTGCAGCTTTTTAATGTTCATTCAACTTGCCACATTTTAATTGCCCCCTGGGGATTAAGAGGACAGTGCTGTCCATATTGTGTTCCACATTAAAGAAACTGAAAGTGAAGTCATGAGGAATCAAAGAAGCCCAGCTCTTTCACAGCAGAATCACCTCGCTAGCTCAGCGAGTTCCAGGTACTCATGCAGTTAATTTTCTCTTGCCTTCATTTTCTTTTTTTAACAAATCATTGTGGTACAGGGCTGGATTGAAGGTTGCTGAGTCACCCTGCTGCAGCCATGTGTAACACTGAGACAGGTTTTTTTTTGGTATGATTATTTTTCCTATTTCATCATTGATTTCTCCTTTTTCTCTCACCTGCCCAGGCACTGTGAAATGAGCCCCTTTCGTGAAGTTTACTGCTTAACAGCTGCAAAATCATCCCATCTGTATTGTTGCACGGTACAAAACTCTCTTATTTGTGAAGCTTAAAGTGCACCGATAGGTGAGATGTATTGATTTGAATCTGGTGAACAATGATTGTGTTTGCAGCAGCTGGAATTCATAGTGCATCTTGGGAACCCCCAGAAATGTGTGGAAAAAAGGAAATCAAAACAGTGGGTGGTACTTTTTTAAACACCAAAAAGCTAATTTTTCACAGATGTGCTATAAAAAGTAACTAATGGGTTCTTACAGTGCATGTATAGTTGCAGCTTGTAGTCATATCTCACAGTATACAAGACCTTATTTGCATACACATATTGGGTTTTGTATACAGTTTTATGGCAATGGCACCATTTCAACTGGATTTTTAGGATGACCTTGAAAAGTGCTGTCCTGTAATACAGATACAGTAAGGTCATGCATTTCTAGTGAGTCATGAGATTAGATGCTTTTTATTTGATCTTCCACCTGATTCAGTTAAATATAAACCAAAGAGCAGATTAGGTTTTTCTTTAAGTACTTTGCAAACTTTTAAGTTTTTTTTCCCCTAAAGTTTCAAATGATTAACACAGCTATTAACATAATTTATTCATCCATGGTATTTCAGGTTTGTTTAAAAAATAAAAGCCTATCCCAGCTGGCATAGAGCAAGAGGCAGGTTACACCCTGGACAGGTCGCCAGTCCATCGCAGGGCCAACAAAGAGAGACAGACAACCATTCACACTCACATTCATGCCTGCAGCCACTTTAGAATCTCCAATTAACCCAACCCCATGTGCATCTTTGGACTATGGGAGGAAGCCGGAGTACCTGGAGAGAACCCACGCAGACACAGGGAGAACATGCAAACTCGGCACAGAAAGGCCCCGGCCAGATGGTAGATTCAAACCGAGGACCTTCTTGTTGTGAGGTGACTGTGCAAACCACCGCACCACTCTGCTGTCCAGATGGATTTTTATTTTTTAATGATATTTTTTTGTTGGGGTGGTGGGCAAGTGACTATTGAAAGAGTTAGGGGGTATGTATACTTTATCAATCCTCAAAGAAGAATCAGAGAAGATTGTTTTCAGAAACCATGTCAGATTGCATTTGATGAACTAAAGCACTTATCTGTCATTTTATTGAGAAATTACTTGAGTTCCACTGACATGTCCTGGTTGGAAATACTGGTTGGGCCGGTGGTTACTCACTGTTGCCTCACAGCAAGAAGGTCCTGGGTTCAATCCACCATCTGGCTATGGCCTTTCTGTGTGGAGTTTGCATGTTTGCCACGTGTCTGTGTGAGTTTTACTACTCCGGCTTCCTCCCACAGTCCAAAGACATGCAGTGAGTGGGGTTACTTCTTTAGTTTAATTAACTACTTTTAGATTTTTAGGTGAGAGCGGAGACAGGTTTGAAAACAAAACTGAAAATAGTCATGAAATAAAAATGTTTTGGTACTAGTGGTGTATATAGATGGAACAGACACTTCTACATCAGGCATATCCAATTTGACTTTACTGTAAAAGTGTTGACAACTCAACCTTACCTGGGGTCATGTTGTAACAAAAATGATTAAATGTGCAGCATTTCTGTTTGTAGTAGCTACTGTCACTTGTTCATCTTGTCAAAAAGGGAATGCAGACAAAAAAATAAAAACAACTAAAGCAGTGCCAGTTTCATATTATAAATGAACCCCTATTACAATTGGCTTAACAGCTTCTGTTGGCTACTATACAGCTACGTAGATTTATTTTTACTTAACTTAAATCTGAGGTTTTTTTTGTCTTTTTAAGAAATTTCTTGTGTTTTGAAAGCCTATTTTCAACAATACCACCTGTGTTTGATGTTTTACACGATCAGCCAGTAACAACATGAACGGTGTCATGGCACAGTAGACTTGCAGACTGATTTTTCAGTTTTGCTCCAATATAAATCTCGCCATGGAAAAGTATGTCAATTCAGGTTTTTGTCTTTTGTTAATTTATTTTACCTTTTGGACAGATAAAAAAAAAAAAAAGGCTTCAGAATTTGGAAAGGAAAAGAAATCCCACCCCCCAACTCACTCACATGTGGATTCATTCCAGTGTAACATGAGAAGGTAATTAAACATAATGAAGATCTATGCAGAACCAAATACCCTGTGAGGGCTAGAAAGACAGGAAGAGCCTAAACCAGTCAGAGAGAGAGCGAGGTGTAGGTTCAGAAACTGACTTGTTATGAAGTGTGTGTGCATGTGTGTGTATCCTCACCTGCCTGTGGAAAAACCCAGTGGTTTGGTGTGGTTTCCTGGGAATACACTTCCTCTCTGTTCCATCTGTTCCACCACACATCACCCAATCAATCGCTAACCTGATACCCATGCTGTTCATCCTGCCAGCCAATTGGAGGAGCCATTGGTGGTCATGTGATACTCCAGAGACAGTTGGCAGCCCATTTGTAATGTACAGTTAACGGTATAATGGTATTTCTGCTCGACTGGAAACCACTAGAGTTTCTTTGTGTTTTGTGTGTGTGTGTATGTGTATGTGTGTGTGAGAGAGAGTTTGTAATGATCAGTCCACTCTGAGATTCTTCAGGACTCCTTTTATATTCTTTGACAGTTCACAGTATGTGTTGCGAATGTCTGTGTGTTTGCACACAAGCTATATCACATTGCATCTCTGTCTGCATACTGACTATGCATCATAAGTCAGAGTTGCCGTTTCTATAGTTGCAGTATACAGTATTACAGTATGTGATATAGTACTTACACACACTAGTTTGGAGGAATCAAGTTAGTTCATGTGCAGATGCTTAAAGGATATACCTCATAAACATCATAGCCATGTAAATGAGCACTAGGGTCCTTGTTGATACTGTTGTCAGATGTTGCGTAGATTGAAAATGACAACTAGAGACATGTCTAAGTTTCTTTCCTTTTCTTCCTTAATGGTTTAACCCCCCCCCATTCCATTACACATGCACATGTGCACCGTAGGTTCCTGATTTATTTGCATAAACAGTTCCTGAATCTCACATCTGAGTCTTTTTAATCAAAACTTGGGTAATGTTGTAACTGACTGTTGTTTCACCCACCATTTCCAAAGCAAACAGACTGTGATTACAGTTGAGGAGCGTGATCCGTTGTTAATGGTTTTCTAACAGTCTCAGTGACAGTTCTCAGGCTGCCACTGTGGACGGCTGCGATGTTCTTTAAAGAGCAGCGAACCTCTGGTGCTGCAGACAGCTTTGAAAAAAGTAATGGAGTTAAGAGAGATAATAAGGTTTGTGAGGAAATAGTACTCTCCTCTCTTTCTCCTGCTTATACTGAAGAGACCCAGCGTGCTGGTAATTTTTTTACTGTTGACAGTACAAGGTTTAAAATATAAAACATATTCTTCACTAAGGACAAAACCTGTTTTACTTCAAAGACAGCCATGAACATTAACCTAACTTTGTTCTGCAAAGGTGCTTTCCAGCCAGTTTGAATTCCCTTGGTGTTACTGAAAGAAAACACCACCGCTACCGATAAATGTTTCCACATTTATGTTGTTTTTTTCTTCAGTAAATACTTCAGTACCTGTCCTCCCCTTTTTTACTGTTTGCTTCAATATCTGTAATGACAAAGGTGTCAATAGAGTCTAATATGTTTGGTTAAAAATTGCAGAACTGGCAGCATGGGAAGCTGCAGTACTGCACCTGTGAGCAATGATGCAAAATGCAGATGAGTAATAGTTAAAAAAAAAAAGAAAATAAAAGAGGAGGCAATAAGATGTTTTTGATAGGTGCGGTTCAGCCTTCAACTTGTAACCTAAGATTAAAATGTGATAAACATATATATACCTTTGAACAAAACTCACAACATGAAACCAAAGTTGTTTATTATTTTTTTTTATACAAGTAAAGGCTTTTAATTGCAATGTTTGAACAGCACTTCAGTTCATTTATTAACATTTATGACCAGTTTGCAAAGACATAACTTCCTTTTTTCTTTTTTTTTTTAACCAAATTAACTCATGGAGAAAAGTATATGGTAAGAAATTTGAGATTGGGCCTTTAAGTGTGGTCAGAACTCTGGTCAGCAAACACAGTTTTGCACTTGTCTCAGCAGGCTGTGGTTTCAAAAGCTTTACAAATATTTTAGTAGAGGAAGGATATCGTCATTGTGCCTCAAACCGTCCTTCTTCTGCCGGTAAAAAAAAAGTCTTTGTGTAGAAGTTCAGTACAGGCACTTGAGGCCACTACACTCAGTACATTTCATTTGAATATGAATGAACCCTTCTTAGATTTGAAAAATTGTTATAATGACTATTTTAGTGTACATATGTGAGGAAATGTGAGAAGATTTTCTCGCCAGTGGTACTTACGATGGGTTAGTGAAGAGGCGGGAGAGAGACCTGAAGAGACTGGTGAATGAGAAGCAGTTATAGTCATCATGCTCTATCTGCTGAGTTGTGGTCAGTTCATCAGAAGCCAAGTGGGGATAAGGACATAGTGTGTGTCCCTGTGCATATGCATGTGTGTTACTCTTTGCTAGTGCTTCTGGTAATGTGCTTCTTTCTGTGTGTGTCTGTACGTGCCTTTGTGGTAACGCTGACGGAGAACAGCTTAGAAGGGGCAATTCAGACAAGTAAAGGCTGCCAGAATGCTCCACACACACACATTTCAACAGGAGCCATCATTATTAATACTTTAGTCAGAGGCCATCCTGATGTGGGGCCAATTTAGACCCACCACTACACATAAATCTATCCCAGAAGTCTCTGCTTCTGTCTGGCCAGCTGGCAAGTAGTGTTGGAGGCACTGAAAAGAGAAGAGAAATCTATCCAATTGCCTCTCCTCGTTTTCCTGCTAAGAGAAAGTTCACAATTTTTCTCTTTGCTCTCATTTTGCAGCTTTACAACCCGGCTGCTCAGGGAGGCAGCCTAAACCTAAAGAACTGGCTTGTAATCATTTCAGTGGACTGGCATGAAAAAATGTGGGTGGGAATGCACTTTAGCTTGATTCAACATACAGTATATCCACAGATAAGTTGCTCTTTAGCAAGGCACCTAACCCCGCCACCCCACAGCGACTCCCTAGGGACAGCAGCTGGCTGTATCCTGCTCATGAAGTGTGTGTTTACTGCTTGTAGTGTGTGTGCTTATTTGTTCTTTGCTTCTAGCAGAAAGGCCTCCAACTAAGCGATCATATCAGTCGTTTGTTCCTTCAGAGTTAAATGACCCATGTAAGTGTTTCTGAAATTACACAAATTAGTGTTTCGCAAACTTTAAAAGACAGAAAACGTCTGTGTTAAGACACAGAGAAGATTGAGGAGATACAGGCAAACCCTAACCAGGAGACTGGTTTGGGTTAAAACGTACACTTTTACAATGTTAAACACATGTGAGTGAGCTCCTTTTTCTAAATTACCAAGATATCAAGTTTTCCCCATCTCATGGTGACAGCACCAACGCACATTGAACATTACAGCTCATGTAACAACATAAATATGGATGGTAATAAGTTTCAGAAGCTACCCATAGATAGTTTTCTACCAATCTTGGTCTTTTAATGTGTGTGTAAATGCAGAGGTGTAATTCCTGTGCTTCTTTGGTCATTGTTTCTGTCAGTCACAGTAATTAGAAATTCTGAGACAACACTACTGCTACAGCGAATAAACCAAAAATCAGAAAACAGGACTCACATTTCAGTGTCGTTAAAAAACAAAAAATCACAGGAAAACTGCGTGCGTGACTGTGGCAAATATGGATACATGTGAACCAAAAAGTGTGGAAATGCTGATGTATGTCTCCAACTGGTTAAGAAGAAAGCTTTTATGATGACCTCACTCCTTTTTGGCAAATTTTGCTACATTCTCATATACTGCATCATTAATTGACTTCAGTACACTGTATAATTATCAATTGGTCTAAATAACAAGTATAATTTGTAACAAAATTGAATTATTCTTGTACTAGGGAGTATTGGAAAACCCAGAATCCACTGATGACAGCTAGGTTTGTTTTAATTGGTTGAAATATAAAGTTCAAGACTTAGTAGTCCTAAATACACTGCATATACTGTAGGTACAAGAGACCAGATGATAAAGATTTAACAAAATAAAGACACTTGTAGTGCAAGAAAAGAGTTCCAAACAGGTTGAAATGTTTCTTGTAGAAATATGTTCCCAGCTCTTTAAGATAATAACTGGCAGCAATAGTTGTGGAGAGGATGACAAAACTGAAGCAAGTGATACTGTTGGCTTGCTTTAGCATGGCAGGACTTGCAAATCATGGAATTTTTATAGTGCAAAACAAAATAAGATAGGCATAGACTTAATAGATACAGTATTTCAGAAGATTATCTGGAGGCTGAACACTTAAAATTGTTTTATCATTGATGAGAGAGGAGTTGAGAAAGTATCGTAATAGCATAAGAAGAAAAAGAAGGTGAAGGAATTATTTTGAATAAGTAAGTTTACGTTTCAGATGGACAGCATCAGTGCTCTGGCACACAGGATATAGGCTATTCACAGGACATCCAAGCAAAAAGGATCTTTTGGGTCTTTTTTCATTCGTTCACAAAACTGAAACTCCATTTTGATTCCTGAGTGCATTTACTGCACCTGCAGGTGCAACAGGAGGAATGATGATAATGTTGTTTCATGACCAAATTGCCTCTGCAAGGCCAGGCTAGAGAAGTGGATAGGCAAATAATTTAATCAATCTGTCAATCTGAAATTTCATTCACCGCTTGCCTTATGTACGTTAATGCATTCATCTGCATATACATGTACATGCAAGTATCTATACATGTATTGTATGTCTAATTAAATTTCAGCACTGGCTTTTTGCCATCTTGTTATAGCTTCAGGAACCCTGTATTGTGGAATGAGGCAAAGTGTTTGTCTTCCTTAGAAGTTGGCCGGAGGACAGTGGTATCAAACACACACGCACACACAATTGTTGAGACTGTAATTCTCTAACTAATTATGTTGGTAGTGGAGTAAAAGTGAGCTCAAACTTGGCTTGTGTGAGTCGTGATGGATAGTCTGCTCTGAATTCTGGAGTAGAGTTCATAATATTTACCCGGATACCGCAGGAAATGAATGGCTTGAAGCTGGCCGTTTCAATTTACACATTTTTCAGACCTCATTTTTTAGCACTTTCATTTAAATAGCTGAGAACATTATCCCCGTCTCCCTTTGTTTTATTTTCTCATAGCTCATACTAGGCGACTCTGGGGCCTCCACTTTATATGCTTTTACCAGAATACAGTAACTAAGTGATTGACTTGAACATGTGGGCACACACACTCACCCCCTCACTCCACCTACTGTACAAAAACACTCCTTGCCTTTTTGTCTATTCTTACATTTATTGTATTAAATACAGCAAATCCAATCTCATATGTCTCTCCCACATATCCACATACTTACAAATAACAGAATAAACACAGTACCTTTACAGATATGCATGTAGCTTGACTTAAATCCCAATATTAAAGCATCTCATTGACTGAGAGGGTTATTTGACTGACTCTAGTTTTAGCAAGCTCTTTTTTGCTTAGTTTAAATCTTCCAAAGACCATACCACTCATTTAACTGTGGTGAAAATGGTGTATTTTTATTGAAACAGAAAATTGCTTTTCCAGGAAATCCTTGCATTTTTATAAGAAGAAGAAAAGACCGATTGAGTGTTGAGTTTATCCACAAAGATGTTGAAGGTGTATGATCCAAAAAAAGGTTGTGAACCTTGGACCAGTGAGGTTTCGTCAAGGTTAGCAGCAGTTTTCACAGCAAGTTCCACAAATTCCCCATGCATTCATAATTTGTTCTCTTATTAATTTGTCTAACAAGCACTCAGTAATGCGTGGTTGCACTATTTCCAGAACTGTGGTTATCATCGATATCTCTCTGTTTGCTGCCAGCTTCACATGTTGCACCTTACTTACTGACTGCTGTTTTCCTCCTCCTCTGCTATCTCTTCCTGAGTGAAATCTAGATATATTCTACACAAATTATTTGAATTATACTAGTCAAGCATCAATGATATTGACTATTAGCTGTAACCTCAGTAACCCAGCTATATTTTAACAAGACTGTATGATGGAGGGTGTAGCTAATACAATGTTACCAACTGTTTGCAAAGTCCCATATTTGAAGTTCAAGGGTTTTTGCTGCTTGGAAACTAAACGTAAAAAGTGCATGGAGGACTGGATTCTAAAACTTAGGGGCACTCAACACATTTAATAACTTGTCAAACATATGGTAAGCTTACCTTTAAGTGTACCCAATTTATTGTCCTTTTGGACATTAATGGGACCATAATTTACATGTCTTATTTAAGACTTGAAGCTAGCAATTCAAATCAGAAAAGTGTTTAATAAGGTCACAGATTAAATGACCTGAAAGGTAGTTTTCCCTGTACAAATGGACTTCTTTCGTAATCACAGGAGCATAGACGGTAAAAAACATGGATGTAGCTTCTGGGTTGGAAAAATGCACGTGTCTTAAACCTGCATTCTGTCAGAAGGCCACTAGAGGGCGATAGCTGTGGTTGCAAAAATACTTCCAGCCCTGTAGAACTCTATGAGAAAACAGCTTACTCTTAACCTCTGTAAACAGTCCTGCTGAGTTTACACACTCACTCGTTTTGAGGTCTGTTGAACAAAAAATTGAGCCTACTTTGGAAAATTTGGTCATACCATGTTTCGAAAATGGAGGGTTATCTGTGGTATGAAACCACATTCTCATCTGCTAACAGCTTGCCAGTCACAAGTCAGTAGTCAGTGAGCGTGTAATTTCACAATCAGACCTGCCCCTCCTCATTACATCTGCTTTGTTTTTGCAACCAAGATAGTGACAGTGAAAATGATAGTCATGAGGCTACAAAACAGAACCTCAGAAAGCAGTGGGTGTTGTCATGGCAGCTGCATCCACAGCAATCACCCCCCTGCTGGCCAGTAGAAAGAATGCAGGTTTAAGGCACTTAAAGGCTTAGGGTTAATTAAAACTATATTTTATATACAGTCTATGATTCTGATCTTGGATAATTGATCTGTTCAGGAATTTTGACAAGCCGTTTACTCTGCCAACTGCACATGACCATGTTTTGATTCAGTGTGCACATGTAGGAGGGGAGATGCAGAATCAGGTCCATCATCGATGTGTTTGTGTGTGTGTGTGTGGACCAGACAGTGAGAGGCAAAGAACAGGGTGAGGTAGTGTTGAGTGAATCAATCCACTACATGTGGCTTTACAAGGAAAAAAATGTATTAAATATTTAAAAAATATATGTTTATAAGCAGTACATATGTGGTTGCAACAGGCTGCAACAGTGTATGGGAAATAATAAGTAGGAAATATAATTTTTTTTATCTTTATGTATTGGATAAGGAGACAACTCTTTTTTTTTTCTTTGGTATATGATAAATAGACCAGAATAAATGCATCCTGTGTAGTAAATATAACTCACACAATTGAGCTTCACTTGGTTATGTTTTAATTTTATTACAAGTAAGATACCTGAGTTAATGTTTCTACGTGTCAGTAATGTTAATTTCAGCAGTAACTCATAAAGCTCTTGGTCACATTATCAGAGTGAATATAAATTGATTTATCGACAGGTGCGAGAGTACTAGTGGTGGCATGTCAGTGTACGATTTGTACTGAAGCCACCTGAGGCTGTGAGAATTTCTGCTGCCTCTCTCTGCTCGGCTTTTCACCTGGGAAAGGAAGCTTACCTGTAATTGAAACCCCACTACCTCAGGCTCTGTACACACGCATTAAAATACAGATACACATAAAGACATACTCTGTCCCCATCACCTTTGTGCCTTAATGGGGGAGGTGTCTTTGTGTGTTTGTGTGTGTACATGTGTATTTTGTGTTGTGAGTATAGCTGCCAATCTTTACACTGATTTCTGTGTGCATTACAATATATTAATACACTAAATATATGCATTTCTCTCATTTGTCGTTCTATATTGTAACAAGTTTTTTTTTGTCAGTGCAGTGTTGTCAGGTGGCAGAGTGAGTGGTGCATTACAAGAAATTGAAAGAGAAGAGGCAAAGGCAGGAGATGAATGAGGGGGTTGAGAGCGAAACTTGAGATGGTCAGACCTCACCTGAAGGTGGAATTTGCTGCCTTGGGGCCGTGAGCTGTCACTCACGGCAGTAGGAAGCATGTTGTTCCCAGGCCCTTCTGCTCAGGTGAGGCAGATGACAAGTGTGAGAGAAACAGAGTAATGCTTTTTTTTCTTATGTGCTTCACTGATATCTGATGTCACGTTCGTTATCACATTATAATTTGTTCACATTTTCATCCTCCCTCTCAGCTGTCTATATTCCCATTCACAAGGGGATGTTCCAGGACATTATTTTATTTTAACCCCATGGTGAATGTGATAAATCAGTGTTAAATCTAATAGTTGGTTTGAAAATACTTAAGTATTCAAGGATTAAATATATTACAATTGCTTAAAATATATATGGTATATAGAGGAAGATAATGCAGTTACACACACACGCGCGCACACACACGTTCTAGGAAGTCTGGAAAGTCAAATTTGCTTATTAATGTGGAACTTATGCATGTATCTGTATTTGCATCCACATTGGCTAGTTATGTGAGGGGATTCCCAGAACTGTGTTGAGTGCATCATTTTCCATTCATGTTGGTGGCTATGCTGAGGTTGGGTCTGATCAAATTACTGTGTTGATTCTGTGTGCATTTGCGTGCAGTGTTTGTTCATCCAGCGAATTCCGTTTCCATGTTACATTATACTTCCATTTCACTACTTCCATGTTTCACAGGGAAATATTCCCATAACTTGAATCACAAGTTACACTGCAGACCTAGATTAATATAAAATACTTACATAAGTGAGAATATTTTACCAGAGTTTTACACTGTTGCACTGTTAATTTGACTTTAGGGAAAGAATTGAATCCTTCTTCCACCATGCACTTTTGATTACACAGTCCTCATTATTTATCTAATTACTGCACACTAAACTGCCGAGTGTACAATTCCACACGTTTTGGAAAATCTCTGTGACAGAGTGTACGTATTTCGATAGACATTCCTTTACAGTAGGGTTTGATTACAATGACCTCACGCTCAGTGTCGTCACAGCAGCGAAACCCAAACCCCAAGCCCCGAGTATTTGTTTCACATGTTTATTTTCACAGGAGAGACACATCCTCCCCTCCATCCTTCCAGCTTCTTCCGTCTTTTATTGTCTGCAGCATAAAGCTGTAAAGATGGGTGGGGTCAGCTGGGGATAAAAATATAAATATTAAAATGAAATACATGAACGTGTCTTTGTGTATACGATACTGTGCAAAGTCTAGAGTCGCCAATCATTTCTTTATATTTTGCTTCCAAGGAGCCAGACTTATAGTTGTTAAAGTGCTCAATAGTTCTCCAGGCATTGGTGGCTTTTTCACTCATTTTCAGATCTTATACCTGACCGTTTTCAGAGGAATGTTTTTGTTTGTTTGTTTGTTGAACCACTTAACACTGACCTAAGAATCATTCAAACATAAAAAGGGACTTAACTCTAGGAATGAACCAGTGTTGTGGCTACACATAGCAGATAACTTAGCACACAACTTTATACTTTAAATTGTATCTTTAGGGACCTTGTTACTAGCAGCCTGTAGCAAAAATGCATAATTTGTTTCACTTAGTTGAGTCTATCAAAAATGCCAAAGATAACAGTATTTTTGCACCAGCAAGGTGATTCCCAAAGAGCTATTAGCTGAAAATGTGGCACATCTCAGCACTGTGTGCAGTGTGTCCTTAAAAAAATAAGGAAACTTAACAAGTGTAGGAC
>JASGAU010352187.1:6327-32264 GCA_030220045.1 Australoheros facetus | reverse complement strand
CCGCTCCCCCACTAAAATGAACTAAAACTAAAACACATGCTACTAAAGTTAGCATTTAGTATGAATGGAAAGGAGTGTACATTTTGTCTGTTCAGAGCAAACTGGGGTGACTGAATCCAAATGAGGCAACATTTACATAATGCAAGCACGCAGAATGCTTTCTATTTTAGGCAGGATGAATCAGTTCATTTATGCAGATTTTAATTATACAGTTTAACTGATTATATTAAAAAAAATGTCTTCAGTAATGGAAGTGGGGGTAGTGGAAATTGTTAATGATAAATGACACTTTCAGTGGCTTGTCGGGAAACTTAACTCGCTCACACACATAACTGAATAAACATCCTGTGTGAGGGAGTTCAAGCACTGCTGTGACACTTGTCTATTTGTTTATACTATTAATGTTTGTCTGTTATTTTTTCCCCTCTGAGAGGAAAAACTTCTCCAGTAGGGCAACTTAAAACTCTTCTGACAGGATGAGATGATACAATGGACTGTCAGGGATTCTGGCCCCAGCTGAAGAGGCACAGAAATCACAACTTGACTGATCCTCTTTCGGGAGTATTGTCTTGAGAACGGTTGTTATCGCTACAAAACATACCACGAAATATCAGCAGACTAGTGGCAGGTCACTCTAGGAGCTGGGAAATGCTTAAAATTGATTTGGTAAAGCAGAAGTCCATACCAAGAATCACAAAAAAACAGAAATAAATCAACTATCAGACTTTAAGTTTGCAGAATTCAGAACAATAATGAAGAAAAGGAGAAAAATTAACTCATCGTGATTTCTAACAAAGTTCAAGAGCAACTTTAACAAGTAGTTATCCAGACATGGGTCAAAACCTCGTCTGAGAATACAAGAAAAAAATTATCCGCTGGAAATAGATTTTATTCTAGGACAAAGCTACCATACATGTCTGAAAAAATTAACTTCAAATTTCAACCACTTTATAATTCGCTGTAATAATAATAATAATATCAATTTATCAGTCTGTATAATCAGAACTATACTGGAATATGGACTGACATGTCCCCGCTCCCCCCCGGCAAAGATTCGTACCTTTCTCTCTCTTGAAGTCGGGTTTGTCTCCTTACTGGCTTACAGGTCCCAGCAATCAGTGTCTCTTTTATGTCACCTCCGCTCTATCCAGTGGTGGACTGCGCTCCTGCTCCAGTCGGGTTGTGTTTTGCCTTCTTTAAAAAGAATCGATGTAATCGGAAAAAGTGGGGAGAACTTTCCCATGCCTTCTCAAACCGGCCCTCCCTCAGGAACTTCGTCCAGGAAATGGGATGGATGAACTCACAGCGGTTCTGGTCAACTGCGCTCTGGGTTTAAGTTTGTTTAAAGACTGCAGATTTGCATTAATTGCATGGGAATGTGGCCTGTCTTCGGATATTTAAAGCTACGAGGCCCAGAACTTTGGAAAGAACTCGTAGTATGAATTTACAAGAGAAGGGAATGACAAAAAAAAAAAAGAAAAAACGTTTTAAATGCGTTGTTGTGGAATGAGACCATTCGCATGAATAAACATAAATAAACAAATCTTGTAAGCCGACTCTAAATCACTTTGTGCACGTTTATTAGACCAGAATGACTTATTGTTTTTTCCAGAGAATACATCAGATTAACCTCCTATTAATAAACCCCATAAATACCAATAAGATTTTATCGATATGGTCCCTCTCCTAGGTGTGCAGGCTATTAAAAAATATCGATTATAAAAAATTATATCTGTCCTTTGCAGCCTCGTGTCTTATGTCCGTATTACTTACTGTGATTGTCCACAGCAGACTCGTGTAATTTTCCATTATGCCACATAATGGCGCCAGCCACCTTATTTCCAAGACGCGCGTATCTTCAATAAAGCCCCATAATTGGCTGAAACATGAATGTTGTTTAAAGTAATCGGTTTGTGACCGAATTTTATTTTTGTTTTAAACTTTTTTAATTTTTTAAATCTGTGTAATGTTGAGAATTGAGAACTCACTTTGTTTCAGTTTCTAAGTGCTTGGTACTTTAAAATTTATAGAAAGAATTACCTCTGCAGCAGCCACGTGCAATCATATATAACAATCACGTAATACAACACAGCAGTCATTATATGTTTAACTTTTAAAAAAAATGTTAATATTGCATTGTGTTGTATTGAACTGGGTGTAGCTGTGTGCTTACACGTGTCTTATTAAGGTGCACACAATGCAAATAAATTAAAATCGTTTTGCCATCTAAACTACAATAACTTGCATTGCTGTACTCTCTTTGTACGAACACAAGAAACACAAACACGAAACGCTCGGTTTGCTCAAGGAAACTGTGCAACAAGAGTTCAGCTTCTTGTCAAACCATTCTTTTTCTTTCAGTCAAGGCTCAGACAACAGGCTAGTTGAGCACAGGCTTTGTTTGCAGATGTTTGGCTATAGATGATGTTGCTATAAATCACACATTCTATCTCTCATTGGAAGTGCAGATAGAAATAATGCAAAAGCTGGAGGCCATAGACTGGATAGAAATAACAAAGATCTTTTTTGAAACAAACCGTTCCTTTTTAGATGATGCAAACAGACTGTAAAAAGATGCTGGCAAGCTAAATTTCCCTGTAAGTCATAATACTGTACAGCACTGGATTGCACATCATAGCATAGTCTGTACCAGTCGAGCTACTCACTGCCAGTGCACTTATTTGATGCCTTATTTAATGCGAATTAAAGCTTTTGCCAGAAAGTCATCTTCTCACAGCCACTCCCAGTTATCACCGTACTATCATAAAGTGTCGGTATGTAGATTTTGAAAAGAACTGGGAGGCTGGGTTCATCACAGAGCAGACCTTGATNATAAACAAAAAAAAAAAAAAAAAAAAGCTCGGCAAATTGACAGTGAATCATCCTGACAGATCAGCGTCTTGCTCTTTTCTTTGGTCATTACATCTGCAGATGAATGGCGAGGAGAGAAGTGAGGACACCCGACAGAGAGTAATAGAACTGTTTCCATTCAGGAGATGCACTGTGTCTTCCTGTGTTCGGTGTGTTCTTCCCTGCCGGTACAGTTATCAATGAAACTAATTGTCTGCCTCAACTTCAATCAATTCTTCACTGCTGGATACATTTTATCGTTCGCTATTGTATTTTATGAGTGATTCAGTCCTGAGTGTGCATCAGCGAGCTCAATAATGCAGATATGAATGTAGAGTGGGAAAGGTAATTCAAAGAACATCCCATTATGAGTTTGGGGGATAAAAGATTTTTGAAGTTCTTTTTGTTGGCTTGCATCTGGTAAAACCTAAATGATATTGACAGGCGTATTCTCACAGGTTAGAATGAAACAACAAATGCCCCCGTCCATTCACTTGACAGCTTCGGTCCCCTTAGAAAAAAGAAAGTACTGACGGCAAACAAATCATGCCCATGTTTTTTAAACATTAATAAATAATCGACAGAGTGTTAAATCACCTTCACCTTGCTTTACTGAATGATTAACTGCAAACACTGCCTACAGAAATACAAGCACAACACCTCCTTGATCTTTACCTTCCGACATGGTTCCATTGAGGTAAAAAATTATTTTTAGAAAAACTGATGATATGCTGACCCTACCATCATTTTTGTCTACACTGAAAAATTCAAACAGTTATCTGATGTCACGGCATTAGCGTACAGATAATCCTGCACTGTAAACCCAGATTTTGATTCCACTTAAAAATACTGAGTTCATATTACTTAAAATTGAACATTACTTGTTAATGCTGAGTAGACTGTACTTTTTGATGGTCTATCTTATTGTAATCATGGGTTTGAGTTTAAACAACTCAATATCATCAAGTTTTGCACCTGCTAAAAATCTAGTTTATACCAGTTTAAACAGACTGGGTTAATAAGCAGCAGCAGCATGGTGGCATGATGCATAGAACTGCTGCCTCACAGGTAGAATGCCATCTAGAAGGTCTGGGTTAAAGTCCACCTTGGCCCAGGCCTCTCGCTGTGTGGAGTTTGAAATAACAGATATTTGGTCCTTTTGTTTGTTTTTTGTTCACAACTCTCTCTCGTATAGTTTTTCATTGTTCCATGGACAAATGTTATTTGTAAATGTTAATGTACCAGCATTCAGCAGGACTGAGTTTTATCATGTTTGTTTATTTACCAAATTTAAACAGACACAGTTCAACACTGTAAAAAATATTTTTGTTACTAGGCAGCATGGTGGCGTCGTGGTTAGCACTGCTGCCTCACAGCTAGAATAGCTATCTAATAGTCTGGGTTCGATTCCACCTTGGGCTGGCCCTCTTGCTGTGTGGAATTTAAAAGATAAGTTTATTCAACTGTTTCATTACTTAAAAAATTTAATGCAACGAGTTACCTTGGTTTTTTTAAGTAGATTCAACTTATCCGGGTTTACAGTGTGGTCTCTAATGGATATGAGACTTTGGTGATTCCTGACTTTTTCCACAGTCAGGTCAGATTTATCACTTATCAAAAAAAAAAAAAAATCCCAAAAATATTAAAAATTTTAAAAGGTTTGTGTCAGTCTGATCTCATGAATCGTACATAAATTTATAGCTTCCATGTGATTTAGATTAATAATTTAGATGATTGGCATCCGACATTTCATTTGGTGCCATCATTAGGTCAAAATTTCAGTTTGTCCAATATTTTGACTTCTAAAAAATTATATATTTATATATTTTTTGGCCCAGCACCCAGCCTTCATTTCTATTTGGATGTGCGTGTCCTTTCTTCTTTTTCTGATGAGATATAGTTAACATATTCACAGCCTGGTACAGAAACAGTTTCAGTCTCTAGGCATAGTTTTTCCTTTTGTAACAACTGTATGGTTTTTAATTTTCAGTAACTTATATCTTTGGATTTTGCTAAGGCTTAGAATCAGGGACGTGGCGTCTTTGAGTGACAAGGGTGCTGACTCAGGCAGGTATAGCTGATAACTGCTGAACCTCACGTCGGCTGAATTCAGTTGTTGAACTGTTTGCTCTTGTTAAAGGAATTATCTGACAAATATTATGGCCTGCTCTCAGGTGCAGCCTGTCCAAGCCTGTGCTTTTGTACTGGTGACTGAAATTCGTGTTTTATTAGTCTACCACTTTACACTAATAAGCAAGTATCTGTGTCTGTGCATTGCACCCATAATGTTGAATAAAATGAGCATCTTACATTATTGTGACTTTGAGTATTTTAGCATGCAAGTATTATCTAATTACATTCTCACTAAGCCACCAGAACAGCTGCTGAAATGTGCCCATCTGCTTTATCTCAACAATGCATTTATGTTAGGCTCCATAGATTTGTGGTGATTTACACACTTGTATTAATTGGATTTGTCTTAAGGTCAAAAATGGATGCAGGTGCATTTCCCTGACATTATGGTGTTGCAGCCCTCCCACACAAAGAGAACAGTGAAGTTCTTTTGCCATGTCATACTGTGCAAAAATAAAGGATTTAGCTGTGTGTAGTTTCAGTTGTCACAATGGTCCTTGTCATAACCCTTCTCCCAGCAGCCTATAGGCTTCAGCGTTTGTATGTATATCTTTATCACTTCAGAAGATCTACAGCTCTGTCTGTGTTATGCATATTTCATCAAAAAAAACATGCAAACCTTTGGAACCCAGAGCCCATAACTCATGTCATCTTTACTAACAGGCAGCGGTAAAGTACGTACACTGCCTGCTGTGCTGGAAATTTACTGTTAACATGACAGACTGATAGAGTAAGAGTGAATCCTGTGCTACCCTATCTGTTTGTAACACTGGAAGAAGTAGGATTTTACATTTAGTCTTGGAACCTAATCTGGTTCTTTATAATTTAATCTAAAAAAAACTGTAAGTTCTCTTCTTTACTCTCACTCCATCCCATGTCTCCCACGTGGTCCTGTTACATTGTGTCTTTCAGCCTTGTTACACCTATGGACCACTCCCTGACAGGCACTATTGATTACAGCCAACTTGAAGCAATGCCATGAAAGTGCACATCGGCAGCTGCTGACAGCTTTATTAGCAAACCCGAACAAGGAGGATCAGCAAGTTTATCTGGTACTTGGCATACATTTAAAAACTGTTATCACTGACTTAAATGCACAATATAATAATTTTACACATACACTGCACACCTGAACGTTTCTAGATAGTACCTGATGAAGATGCATGTAAAAATGCAAATATCTGAAAAGGTCTAAATTGACATTAAACAGTCTTTAAATTGCCAGCTTGTCTAGCAAAAAGTTCTTATGATGTACAATTTGCTGTAACACGTAAACAGCGCAGGTGGCAGCTAGCAGTTGGTCATCCTCTGTCCAGCCTCCTGTCTGTAGCATGCTCCACCCAGACAGCACCCTCACCTCTACCACACACAGTATTACTAGTAGTGAGAATGAACTCCTGCTGACAGTGTCCCGACCTGACTCCTGATATTTTCTGGATTTAATGAGTGAAAACAACTTATGTACTTTCTTCTTTACTGAGAGGGGGTCTCTATAACAGAAGACTGAAGCTGCGGCCACACTGTACTGTAAGAAATCCATCATTTTGAAACTGATGGCTGGTCGCTTGTGGCATTCTAGACTCTGGTTACTTTGTTAGCCTTCCAATGTATTCACTATCAAGTCATATGGCAGTCAACGTATCCTTTTTTTTCTCTTCTTTTCTTTTGCCCATAATCACTTGAAGTCACGAATGTCATTGACATTCTACAGTCTCTGGTCACATCACAGCAAATTGTTTCCAGAGTGGACGCAGCTTAAGTTTGGTGGATCATGTGAGTTGATGACTTCAACATCATTGCAGATCAAATCTATCAAGTTTGATTCATTTAGAAATCATATTTGTGAATGAGGTCTTGAACCAAAACTTTATTCACATTATTTTCTCATAACGTTAGCTAATGTTAGGTTAATTGCTAACTTACCAGTATATTTAAAATATCTATATAGCAACTATAGCTAACATTAGATACCAAATTCAGTAGTAGCCCAACACTGTTGTCCGTGTTCCAACCGACCCCACTAAACATAACTTTATATATTTTATGTAACTTTATAAAAGGTATTGTGAGCTTTAGCTTGGTGGCTATTATGAATAAAAAGGTATTCGTGCAACTGAAAGACGACCAAAATGAAATGGACTTTTACTGGAATAGTGTAAAAAAAAAAAGTAAAAAAAAAAAAGCAAAACAAATTAAAAATAAAATAAAATAAAACACTGATCTGCTTATATTTATTCATTTTATTGCAGAAATGTTATAAAGACTATTAGACCGTTAAGTAGTCACATTTCATTTTGCCTTCAAGCTTGGCGACATATGTTATTTCCATCTTAGTTCCAATTTTCTAATAAATGCATAAAACTCTCTTGCTTTCTACCATAACAGAAAACACTGGATGCCAGCTATTCTCTGAATGCATAGATGTGCACTCATATGTTGCTGGGATGTGTGGGAATGGTTGTACAAAGCGAATTTTACTTTGATATTTTGATCCAGAGAGAAAGGAAGATTAGTGGGGGGTTTTTTGCCACTGACTTCTATTTGTTTTCTGCAGATGGATTCATATGAAAAATGCCTGCATTTTCTACTCTTGGGCCCTGGAAGTACCAAAAAGGGGCTCTGGGTTTTTCAAATAACAACCTAGCCAATGTTTCTGTTGCAGAAAATCACATTTCCAATTTATTCTGTAACCATGCAATCCAAGATTCCAATCACAAGATCTTAAAGCAGCTGGTTTGCAAAAAAGAAAAAAAAAGAGTGAGATTTCTTTTACAACACCAACATTGAACCAGTTTGCCAAGGTCAAGGTCTTCTGTCATATGACTTTAGCATAGTTCAGACAAGTGCTAATGAAGACACAAACAGATCTGCTAGGAGGCTGTGAAGCAGGTGGCGCAAGGCTGTGCTGTTAACGATTCCACCCTGATGATGAATGCCCTGCCACATACGTGAGTGGTAGGGGTGCATGTTGTGCCATGATGAAAATGTAGATATTACTCCTTGACCCAATGAACCAATAAATATTCATTAGGCCTCGTTCCATTGAGACAGCAAAGCTACTGACTCTTCACTGGTATTGCTATGTAGGAAATTGGTGTGCTGTGGCTGAGAATGCAACTGACAAGTGAAGTGGAGAACATAAATATACTGAGGCTGATACACTAAAGGCTGCATTTCTATATATTTTGCATGAGTATTAAAGCATGCTTGTAACAGAGCTTGGAGACAAGTGAGAATTTGAGAATTTTGCGACAGTTGAAGCTGGCGTGTGGGAGCTTATGTATGTATATTTATAAAGTAATCAAAGGCAGGTGTGATCAGACTGCGTTGCGCATGTAGGGAGATTTAACATGAAGGTTTAACACCAAGCAGAATAATCACCTCTGAGCTTACATACCCTAACGCCTTCATCCTGACAGCTAGCATGTTTTCCTTTAAAGGCACTTGCATGCACATGCAGCCAGTCTCACACAGTGGCTCATATCAGTGTCACTGACCATGGTGCTGAAACCAAAGGCTGCTGATGGAACCAAGCTGCTGCTGTTCCACAAATTTCACTGCCATCAAGAAAAAAAAAAATGACAATACGACACATTACACATGCTTCCGATAAGTATAATTCACTGTACATGAATTATCATGAAAACAGTGTTTTCTCTACTTCTATAAGATGCTCAGCTGTTGTTAAAACTGCATGCAGTTGCAGTAAATTACAGTGCGGAAACAGAATACTTTATTATTGCCAGTAGGTAAAAAACACAGGGAAAGTGGCAAGCTATGCAGTTGACCTCAGTTCTTACTGTATATATCATAAATATTTATCAAGTCAGTAAGAAAGAAAGCTTTGTTATGCAACAGAATGAGGATGAGTGTAGAAGTCTGTCGGCATAAAACACTAGTAGGTGTACTGAGAAAAATGTGCTCAACACCATCATTTGGCACCATATATGTGTTTACATGTATATACTTCTCATTAAATGGTGGCTGTAGAGGGAAAAGGCTTTCACTGTTGTTAATGAACCATGCAGACTAGTTCTGCAGCACTGGCATCTGATGAGCCTCTGCTCTCTCTAAATGTATGTAGCAGGAAAAACAGAGGGATACATTTTTTTTAAAAATGGTTCAGTGTCCTTCTCTGACTTCTCTTTCCTAAACACACAGATAGCCTGCATGCACAGCCATTTCCAGCAGTTTTAGCTGATACAACAACCCTTTACATGGACAAGATTTAACATGACACATTTCATCTTGTCACCGACTGATGTTTGTTGAGGGCCTAATGCAGTCCCCTCTGTGAAAACAGTACGAGAAAGATACATTTAGGTCATTAAGTTTTCAGCCGTGCAATAAAACACTCATGCAGTCATGAAATGGCCCTGAGGCCTTTTGAAAGTGAGTCTTTATTTCCACTGTTTCTCTCTCTCTCTCGCTGGCTCTGACCCATTTACAGTAGCTGCGTGTAAGTTAAGTGCTAGACGTGATGGCGTATCCAGAGTGGGTCTCTACATGCTGGTGAAAACATCACAGGTGTGATCTTGGCCACAGACTAAAACTAAAGGTGTTCTTAAGAAGTGTTTTACATGGGCAGTGTGAGAATGGATGGGGTTTCGGCCCTATTTGACTCATCACAAATAACCATATATCTAATCAAAGAAATATATTACCCTGATGTCCTGCTATACTACCCCTTTTTAATAGACCTGCATGTCCTTTCATGTCGAATTCTGTTTTTAATGCCTACTATAAGAAAACAGTACAAACGCATCAGTTTATGCAAATTGTGCATTTGCACCAAACAACGGCACAGGCCGACTAGAAACACGTGGCATGTATGCTGCCTGAGTAAAACATACAGATAGAGCACCCGTTTTTAATAAAGGGAAGTCATCAGGCTGAGCGGTTTGAAAGATTGATTAATTTGCAGTGTTTTAGCGTTGTAGGATAGGCCGACAGCGGCTTTATTTGGCCCCTCCTAGAGCCGAGGAGAGGAGCCGCCGAGGATCCCGTGGACCAATCGGTTGCCGGTAACATTTCAGTGGGGAGAGAGAGTGATCGCGAGAGAGAGAGCAGTGGTCCTCCGTGCTTGTTCTCATCCTCTCTCCTCCACACAGCGATCGGGGAGCTGTGGAATAGGCGTGCATTTCCGTTACTCAAACGCAGAAAAAATTCAGTGAAAACGTCCACAGAAAGTCCGCTCTAAGGTAAGGAGACTCCTGAAGCTGTTAGACTGCTTTAAAAAAACAAAAACAGAATGTACAGGCGCTCCATTTTTGAACGCTCACTATTAGTACACGCAGTGCAAGTAGGCTGTCATGTGGTTCTTGTCGATTGACTATATGATGGGAACAACGGCTAAATGTTGGTTGTCAGCGGGGCGCCCAGCTGTGTCAACTTGACAGGAGGAATGAGAAGTTGCACCATTTACGATCACAGGACGNCACACACACACACACACACACACACACACACACACACACACACACACACACACACACACACACACACCGATACACAAGAGCACTTAATTGTCTTTGGCTGGAAATGCAAAACACATATGGAAAACAATTGGTGATGTTGCCAATCATCATTCGTTTCATTCGTGCGTAAATGTTCGCTGACCGTGAAAGCGCGCCTTGCTTCTATGTGGTGTGCTTGTGTGTCCCGGAGAGGAATTCGCGCTGGGCGCAGAAGTATTGCTTTTACACAGCAAAGCATAGATGCACAATGATCTAATTAATCAAACGAGAGTCGCGAGTGTGGCGCTTGGGACAGCGAGGAGATGATTCCTCAGGACCACCCCGGTTCAGGAATCCCTCGGGGGATTTGGGGGGGTCTGATTGCGAGGTGGGGTCGCTTAGGATGCTGCATATTTATTACTAAGTGCACTTGAATGGTTAAACGGACGAGCTTTTACATTGCAGGCGAATCGCTCTACACGCATTTGGCGCTGATTTGAAAGATGGTGTGCATTCCTGACATCTAGTTTTCCCATGAATAGTCCCAGTTAACGCCCCTTTTGCCGCTGCAATACAGTCTCTTTGGGCTTCGCTTTGTTAAATAGTGTCGTTAGTTGGGCTGGATAACGTGTCAAAAGACCAGATAGATGAGGCACAGACTATGGGTTGTTTCTCACTCCTTCTTGGGGGCATGTGGTGTGAATTTAGATGCCCATATAAGCTTGAGTTGCATAAAGGGAGTCCATATGAAGTTGGCTTTTTTTTTTTCCTGATTACTAGGTCCAGGCTCCTTAGTGTTTCTGTATGAGTGTGTGTTGGTGCTTTGCTTTATAGGGGTAGAAGGCTCAGGGCCCTGATAGTATGTGCAGCGTAAATTTCCCTGCGTCCCAAACAAGATCACTCCAGAATCTGATTACATAAAAGCATTTTTTTTTTTTTTGGTTAACAAAGTGAAGCATTGACTCAGTGACTTGACACTATGGTTTTAATGTCATCGTAATCAATTATTTAAGCTACAGCAGGGTATCAGACTGTCAGATTTTTATAGCTGGTAGCCTGCTCCCCACGAATCATTGGGCTTGAACCTGTACTGCTTGCACGCCCAGTTTTACAAAAGAAGCTGGTTTCCAGTGGGGAAACCTACAGTCTGTTTTATGTCTAGGATCTTTAAGATGTGAAAAGGGTGTGTTAAGGTTTGCTCTGGTTTACAGCAAACTGTGCTCACTCAAATGGGAAAAAATAGTACAGTGGCAGATTATGCAGTGGGAGATAAGAATGCTTTTCTAATTTGTTAGAAAATTTGTCACATAATACAGCAGAAATAAATTACAGTATTCATTTCACATGAACATACTTGTGAAACTCTAAACAACAAACAAAACCACGGCACATTTTTAGTGGCTGATTGTGGAACAATCCCAATTCTGTTCTGTCTAATCAAAGTGTCGCCTTCATTCAGCAGAAACGACAGCCATTAAGAAAGCGAGATGCAATTAAAAAGACGGTTACCGTTTCTAGTTCACCTTAAAATTAATTTTCTTTACTCGACACACACACGCACACACATGCACAGGCACACACACACACACACTTAGACACCCACACAAAAAAAGTGGGATGGGTGTTTCTTGTGAGAAGGGGCTGAATTTACCACCACTTATTTTGGGGTATCAGCACGCATTGCACAGAAATCTCATTCTTTCTCTTCACCAGCAGCACAGAAGAGGCTCCATCTTGATGGGCACATGAGGATTAACTGTTCATCTTGGCGTCTGTTTAAGGTTCCTGTGCACTCTTTTCTCAGGGGAACAAGTGATCTCGGGAAAGTGGGAAGAGCAACACACACTCCCTGAGAGGGATCATCTCCTTAGCTGTTTGATAGCTTCAGAAACTGATCATTTCTGGCACAAAGCGGCGCAATGTGACGGGATGTTATGATTTGCTGGGGTCAAACACCTTCCACTAGCCTATACTTGAATAAGCTATAATAATAAACCAAGGCTTTTCTATGAGGTCAATTGTAACCACGACAAGCTAACATGATAGTGACAGCGCTACCTAATGTTGGGTGCAATACATTACAAGGTAGTGTTACGCAGGTACAAGTTATCTAGCTATATACTATTTTAAATAAGCACACATTAATACATGAGTTTAAAAATATTACCTTTACCTGTTCCTTTAGCTGTGAAGAAAATGAAACAGTTGAATTCGCTGCACTTGTGTCAGGCATATATTCAGCTTGGTTAGCTTGTGAGTTCTCGGAGAGGATGTCTGTCACATTGTGGAATCAATGCAGTATTTTGTGTCTGGGTGATATAGCTTACTGTCAGCTGCTTTGGAGTTCCTCTTTTGAAGAAACACCTTAAAAGTTAAGCTCAGCTTTAGGATGCTGGTGGTAAAACCCTCTTCTGAAGAGAAGAATGATGCTAGTGCTTCAGCTCCAAAACCACAACTAGCTTTTTTCTAATGTTAGATTAACCAAATGCTGCTGGTTGTGTGGTGGAAGGGGGTGCTACCAATATCAACTTGTCATGGAATGAGATCAAATCAGTACGCTCATGCTCTGGACAATCTAACCAACAAGCTAAATGAAAAGGGTTTGTTTTGTTTTGTTTTATAATACAAAAATAGCCAATGCTAACAAGTTAGTTCTCTCAGTAGGTAATGCTGCAATGTAACCGATTCCTTTTTATTGTTGGTAATTTTATAATGCAACAAGCTACTTTTAAAACACTTGTCCTGGGCAGTATGTTGAACATACCAGTCTTAATTTCATGCATGAAAGGAATTCTTCTAGCACTGCTTTACTAGTGAACTGATAAAAATGCTACTGGCCACCAGAAGCAATGTGGAAGCATTGAGAGGGACCCTGAATTAACTACGCACCCTTCTAACTTACCACTCTAATTATATAAATCATAGATGTTAATGTGGGACTATAATAATTAACCCACAGTTAACTCACTTCAACACAGCAAAGATCATGGTGCACAATTATTTGTGAAACTCTTTAACAGCAATGATTGCATTTACAAAATTACACCACTGAACAGCATGCTGGGAATGCAAACTATCTAGGTATTAGTACAGCTCTCTACTAGATCCCAACCTATTTGTCAGTATTATTAGCTATTTGCTACTGGTATCTGCATTTATAATGGCTGATAAATGAACATTAAAAATAAAGGCAAAAACACCATTCAAGCAAGTTATGAATGTTTATGTTGTAAAGTTTGTGTTTGGAACGCCACAAACGTAGCAAGAAGCTGATCGAACAGAGTCAGCTGGAGTCTGAACAAGCAAATAAATAGCTACACATAACAAATGTTTACATTTATCTGGCAGATTTTTTTTTAACAAATCTGTTTATGTTTCATGTGTCTGAAAGAAAAGAAAAAAAATCATCCATTATATTGGAATTTTTAAACCAACAAATATCAGTATGGTTCTTAAAGCTCCTACTATATAGCGTTCTGACTCTATCTGTGACTAGCTGTTATATTCAAGAACAGTAAATACAGATGGTGGATGAAGGAAAGTAATCAGACATGTACCAGAATAAGTTGTGACCAAGAGAGGAGCTGTCTCCACTGAGTCTCGTTTTGCTTCATCTCTTCTCTCACTGCTTCTGTGCTAGACCCTCACTACAGGCAGTTCTTGGGATATTTCTAACAGACACAAATAATTTGGGCCACAAAGTTTGAAAGAATAGAGTTTGTTTCAAGCTTCATTTCACAGCTCCACTGTGGAAACATTCACGCTAATGAACCATATGTCGACTTTGTTTAGAACACAGCTCCAACAAGAAGTCAGATTACGTCTAATCAAAAAGTATGACAGGCAGTCTGTTAGGCTCTGACTCTGTAGGCCTTTGCCTATCATTTATTTTTGTCAGCAGAGGCTAAAAGTAATTATTGTTTTGGTTTTTGGTTTTACCCAGTTTTGTGCCAATCCATCCAGAATATTACTAATACAATAAGAAGTCAGGGGACCATCATGTTCATTAGGATTCCTCACTGGAAACAATCAGTTTGTACAGCAAATGTAGAAATTTGTTCATCGGTTTTCCAGTAAAAAGTCAAAAATATTGACCAACTGGTGGTGCTACCAGAAAAGCCAATGGATCACTAAGCGTATTAGGATCCAAGCATTGTTTACCATGAATATGCAACATTTTGCAGCAATCCATCTAATGTTACTGTAATTGGCTTTTTTTTTCTTGGCCCAAAGGTGCTGCTGCCTGTTTGGTGAGATATTTCTGGAAAATGAACACCGCTTTTAAACGCAAGGGATTCCAGGAAACGAATTAACAAGGTTTTACAATATCCTTTCTAATACTGTCAAATAATTCCAGAATTAAATGGGAAAACTTAATTTGTACTTGATACAAGGTTATCTCTTGTTAAATATGCTTAAGATTAGTGAGTAATGTAAGGGTTTATGGACCTTGCCTAAAACATTAATCAATTGTGCATATTATATTTCCTTGCCAGTAATAGCTGCTTAGAAATCGGACCTTCCAGAGTCACCATTACTCCATTCCCACAATATAGACTGGGACTAATAGAGCACAGCTATCCTCTCTACAGTATATCAAAGCTCAGAGCTTCAGTGGTGGGGAAGCAATAGTGGTCTGCATGATGAGGCAAAGGGCTTAGAGTGTTTTCAAATTTTTCGAGATGCCTTAAAAAGCTGACCCCTGCATGAAAACTCAGATCATGTTATTTGAATGAAAAGATGGGTCTTGATATAGTGCATTCATTTAGAAAATACTTTAATGGATGCTGCCATCATAACATTTTCACCTCCCTGCCTCTCTTAGTTTACATTTTCTGGTCATCTCTTTTTCCTCCCCTGCCCATTGCTTATAACCCACACTGAAGCCATTTTGCATACTACATATCAATAAAAAGCATTCATCTCTAAAGCTGGGGGGGGGGGTGTTGTGGGCTTGCATGGACACAAAGGTGCAGACTGCATGCGAGGTATAGGCACACCATGTTGGGTTATCTGTGTTTTGCCTCCCCGCCAGTGTTTATACCTACAGGATTTGTAATTTTGAACCCATATACCTAATTCCCTAATGTTAACTGGTATTAAAATAATAATAATGACATATGGGAGGTAAGCTGTACTCAGATCAGATGTGGCATGTAGTGACAAGAGGCACTGACAAATCAAGGTGCAGTTTGTTTGTTTTTTTCAGTTCATTTTCTGAAGCGGCTCCTATCACTGATACATGGTCTAATTTGACCTGCTGTTGAATACCTTTGTGGTAATTAACAGTATAACATTTACCTTTGAATGAATCAATGGATGGAGTATTTGTCATTTAAAATGTCGCCTATCCCGCAGCTGCTTCTTACTCACAAAACCAAACAGAAGGAATGAGGGCGATTACTGTCGCTAAGAAGCACAGGCGGTCAGAGGTGAGGCGATCAGATGCTGGAGATATTACGAAACTAAAATAACCAGATACACTCATGGCTTTTCTCAAACACAGTGGTAAACAGATTGACTAAAATGTCATCTCAGTGGATCTGCAATCTCGATCTTGTTGTAGAAAAACATTAGTCATGAACACAGCCTGTGTTTTGACAGAGGCGTAATATGGCAACTGGACTAATTAGGTTATACATGGTGAATAAGCTGTGTCAGTTATGTCAGACTGAACTGAGTAACCCTTCCTTTAATGGTGCTGTGATCTTGGTTCCACTTCATTTTGGAGAGACCCTCAACTATTTGGCATGTTGATACTAAAATTGCTCTCTGCCTTTTCAAAATCAGATTCGTGTATGGGAATAGTCATGCTATGAGCCATATAAGAATACATGAATACCGATAAAGTCAGTGCCACGTCGCTGGTGAAGAAAGGAACAATACTGAGCCCAGCTGAATATCTAAATGGATGTTATCTGAATAGATTATTATGTGTACCCGATGGAGAGCTGGATCCTGTCAATCAGACATCAAAAGAATATCTGATGATCAAATTTCAAATTCAGAAACAAGATGAATGACCTGCAGAGCTGTAACAATATTTCACTGGTTAGCACAAAATACAGTTGTGAAACTTGAGAAATTATTTATGTTATTTCTCCTTTCAAATATATTATTTTGCATTATCTGTTGGATGCCTATAGGAAAGTTAACCAACCCCACAGGTTTATGCTGTGGCCACAGATTTTTGTTTCAACATTGTTGAAGATATATACCTCCTGCCTTGTCTTTGTGAATCAGACAGTTCATGTGTAGGTATTGTGAGGTTTTGTATTGTTGATGAGTTGAATGATAGAAAAAAGGGTCTGGGACTGAACCTCCTGGCCGGCTGGGTATTTTCTATGTGGACTTTGCCTGTTCTCTCTATGGGTGTGTCTGTTACCTCTGGGTGCTTTCTTTCCACAGTCCAAAGACATGCACTTTAGGTCAGCTGGTGTTTCCAAACTGGCTGTAGGTGTGGATGTGAACGTGAATGGTTATCCATCACTCAGTGTTATCCCTATGATAGCAATGATTAGCTATGATTACCTCTATGATCAGCTGGGATAGGCTGTAGTCACCCCGGTTGACATCGTATTTAGAAAATGGCTGGCTGGATGGATGTCTGGATCCTCTTACTGTTGGCAACTTTTGGCTCTTTAGCAAATAGCTACCAGATTTCGTATTTAATGCACCAGAGATGGTTTGGTACATTGAAGCATGTGGGAGGATATACTTGTAAGCTGTTTTGAAAATGGCGAACACTGATTGAATGAACCACCTGTCTACCACCTTCTACCAGGGACGGATTTAAAATAATCAGATTGATGAACAGAATGTAGAAAACCACAAGAGGAAAAACAATAGATGGTATAAAAGACAGAGGTAGCCGTCAGCTCTGAAAATTGAAGGCAACACACAAGTGCCTTAAACCTATATTCTTTTTTAATCACCAGCAGATGGTGGCATCACTGGTTTCACAAAGTTGTTAGGAAATCCATGGAAAACGCTCCTCGTCCCTTAAAGACACTCATTTTGAGGCTTGATGATGAGATTCCATTAACTACTGGGTGACATCACAGTGGCTTTGTCCATCTTATATACTGATTATGGGAATAATAAGTTGCAGTCTGAGGAGCATTCAAACTTAGCAAGCAGTCAGTCTAGAAAGCGATGGTTTGCCTGTCGTTAAATGATGTTAGCCATCTTTGTAAGCAAAATCTGTCAATAAAACCGTCTGTTATTTTCTAAGTCAAACTAATCAGATTGACAAACTACAGAACGCAGAAAACACCAAGACATGGACCGGCTTTCACTCTTTATTTGCTCAGATTAAAACGCCACACTCTAGACCATGGAACGTCAACTGGCGGCCCGCGGGCCACATTCGGCCCGTCAGAGCTTTACATCCATAGGATCCAGATCCACCCTTCCATCCATCCATCCATTTTCTTCCGCTTATCCGGGACTGGGTTACAGGGGTAGCAGCCTAAGCAGAGAAGCCCAGGCTTCTCTCTCCCCAGCCACCTCCACCAGCTCATCCGGAGGGACCCCAAGGTGTTCCCAGGCCAGCCAAGAGATATAATCTCTCCAGCATGTCTTGGGTCTACCCTGGGGCCTCCTCCCGGTAGGACATGCCCGGAACACCTCACCCAAGAGACACCCAGGAGGCATCCTAGCCAGATGCCCAAGCCACCTCAACTGGCTCCTCTTGATGTAGAGGAGCAGCGGCTCTATGCTGAGCCCCTCCCGAATGGCCGCACTCCTCACCCTATCTCTAAGGGAGAGGCCAGCCACCCTTTGGAGGAAGCTCATTTCTGCCACTTGTATTCATGATCTTATTCTTTCGGTCACTGCCCAAAGCTTGTGACCATAGGTAAGGGTAGGAACGTAGATCAACTTGCGAGCTGGAGGCCACCATCTGATGAAGCCAACAGGACCACATCATCCGCAAAGGGCAGAGACTAGATTCTGAGGCTACCAAGGTAGAAGCCTTTTGCCACATGGCTACGCCTAGAAATTCTGTCTAAGGAGTGTTAAATGTTACCACATTAGTCAGTGTAGCTAGCTGAACATGCTTAAATGGTGTTAGCAATCACTACAAGAAAATTTTGTCTCTAAATGCTGGCTATCATTTGCTAAGTTAAACCAATCAGATCAACGAGCCGTACGATGTCAAGAGTCCCAAAGAATATCAACTAGCCACAATCTGAGGAGCTTTTAAAGTTAGAAAACAATCACTGTAGCTAACTATGTATGCATGTTCTTAAAAACTTGAAGGCTGGCAAGATATAGATTGTGATCTTGTTAATCGCTCAAGAATCCAGCTACATCTCAAGGTAACCAAATTTGCATCCTCACCAGAAACCTTATTTGAGCCCCTGATAACAGCTTTCTTGAAATCAGGGGTTTCCCTGACTAACATATGTAAATCCTAACAACATACATTTTATGGTGGGTTAAATGATGTTCCCACATAGTACATTACGAGAGATAAAATACCAAAAACATAGAGGCCGACTCTAGCCTGAGCATAATTGTGCTGTGCCCCAGGCAGCTGATTGAATTGGAAATGGGAAAGCACAAATACACTATACAGCGAGCGCAATCATGAAATATAACCCACCTCGATTTAAATGTTGCTAAGCTTTATGGCCTCTAAAATTAAAGCATGGCCTTAATAGGAACACTGCTTTTTAGCGGTACTTGTGCAATCAACACACATAAGTTATTAAGCAATATAATTAATACTAGTATGGTCAATATCCTGTAATATTCCTATACACATCATGCAGAGGTTAAGGCTGTTCTAACTGGGTTTAATACCAGTATGACATTTTCTAAATGTGTTGTAGTCATTTTAATGCAAATCCATACTCTTGTGTCAAAAGGGCTTTCTCCTCGTGTTCCTGGCAGGCTCTCAGTGTTGGCGATGAAGCAAACAGTGATAAAATAACAAGGCAGTGTATTGTTAATCCAGATTTTGTTGGACAAGAGCCACACACACACACAGGGATGCTATCTCATATCAGTCACTCCTTCCTTTTAATAGTAACTACACCCCCACTATGTGGCTACTCTTACTGGAGTGTTTGACAGACCTTGTTTTGACACATTTCTCCCCAGATGATGAGTATTTAATCACACCCGCTGTTTGTTACAGCAGGACAACGGTTCAAGCCAAATGCATCATTTTATCATACAGTCCACACTTGCAGTCATTATGCTCAAAATGATGTAATAAAAAGAAACATACCAACCCGACCCCTCCACTCAAACCCTGCGTTTGAATCGTGTCAGGGATGGGACCCAGCAACAGTAACCTATCTGGGTGGAAAAATGTTTGTTCATGTTCACAGTGTACTCTTGACTGATGCATTTGGGCATGAAATTGTTCCCCTTTCCACCCTAGCAAGCCCCAAGCCCAAGTCCATTGCCCATTGGTAGCCAGGCCAGTTGGCCTTTCTGCGTCCGTGTATCTTTGTATGCCAGGGTTTTCTGTTTGCCTTCAGTCATCTGCGTTGAGTGTTTACTTGAGTGTTTGTTAATGAGTGTGTTTGCAGGGGGTAGGGGTTGGAGGGGGAGTGGAGGGTGGGTGAACACTGGGTGTCATCTGGCCCTCGCCGTTCCTCACAGACTGGCAGAATAAGTGAGCAAGAGGTGCAGTGATTATGGGCTGCACTGAGAACTGCAGCAGAATGATCACTGAGCATTTCATACTAAAATCAAAGAGTATGGGAGAAGCTGATTCGAGGACTGTGGTTCGAGTGCATCTAGAGAGGAAAGATATTAGCATATGTTCACTCATATTAATCGAGGAATGTGTGATTCTGTGTGATTTCTCTCATGACTTCATTTATGATTGAATTTTATTACAGATGGCCATAATTTATGGCCCTTAATTATATGGTAAACAGTGTTTTACAGGTTACGTAGTAACAAAAATACAACTCAGATTTATGCGTGAACATGAGTGTCTCATGGTTTTGGTTATATTTGGCTCCTGTTATTATTTTTTCATGTTTCTTTGTCTTGACTTTTTTCATTGTGTTTAATGTGTTTGCTTGTCTGTGGGCTCTTCTCATTTCTCTGTTTTCTGCCACCTTGTCTTCTGCCTCTTCTGTCCTCCTGTCCATAACCAAGAAATCAGTCTCAGTGCAATGTATTGAAGGATGTCCCAATTCCTCCAGTGCATTTCAATGAGAGAGGAGCCAGGAGGGAGGAGGTTTTCCAGAGGAGCTATGAACAGGGTTGCTCAAGTGCATACTTTGCACACCTCTTCTCACCCATGGTATATAAAAAAGACACACCACTGGAATATACAAACTATGGTCAGTTATGAAGAAGATGAAGAGTGGAAAGGTGGTTGGTCCAGACATACCTGTGGAAACAAATGCCTGAATGATGGTGAAGAAGTGTACTGATACCAATTTTAAAGAACAAGGCTGATCTGCAGACCTGTAGCAACTCCAGAGGGATAAAGCTGATGAGACATACCATAAAGATATGGAAAAGAGTTGTTGAAGCTAGATTAAGAAGAAATTGAGCAGCAGTACAGCTTCATGCCAAGAAATGGCACAGATGGGCTGTTTGCTTTGAGAGTGTTGATAGAAAATTAAAGAGAAGTTCAGAAGGAGTCTTTGTAGTGGAACTGTGGTACTACATGAGGAAGTGGCAGAGAAGTGGTGTGGTAGTAAGACCTGCCAGGATGTATGGTTTGGAGATGGTGGCACTGACAAAAAGACAGGAGGCAGAGCTGAAGATGTTATGATTTTCATTGGAGGGACAAGATTAGAAATTAGTAAATCTCAGGCACAGCTCAGGTTGAGCAGTTTGGAGACAAAGTCAGGCAGGCAAGGCTGAGATGATTTGGAAATGTGCAGAGAAGGGATAGTGGATATATTGGACAAAGATATTGAATATGGAGCTGCCAGGCAGGAGGAAAAGAGGAAGGCCACAGAGAAGATTGATGGATGTAAAAAGGAGGACATGAAGGGGGTTGGTGTGACAGAGGAGGTAAGATGGAGGCAAATAATAATGTGGGAATAGGAATAAGAATAGGAATAGGAATCCACAAATAAGAATGTTCTTCTAATCACAGTAAGTGCAATAATGGTGATGGTAATGAAAAGTAAATATATAAGTTGTCATTAAATCATTTGGAAGAGATTGTAAAATACAGCAGTGGGCTGAATAAAACAATGAACAGATGATGCAGTTATGCCAAATAACATTGTTAATTTGACACTGCATTCAAATAGCAGATCTAAAGTGAGGGGGATTTCATTAAATGCTCATTGCCTCGACGTTCCCGTTCCCTGATTTCTCAGATTGATTCCTTACCTTGCCTCCTCTCCTCTTAGTCCCTTCCTCCAGAGATGCGAGCTGAGAAGAGAGAAGCATTTAACAACACAAGTCATTCTCACTTCAGAGCATCATTTTAAAGCAGTGCCAATGACATATGATGTTTGGCACAGTTGCATCATTTGTCAGTTGTTTTGTTAAGGTCTACCGTGTTTTATTATAAACTCAGTGTTCATAGCAACTTTTATATTTTGAGCTACTTTTAATTAAATTCACTAGTTGCCGCAGTGTGACAGGGGGACAATAAATCATACACACTCACAAACCTTGAAGGACAGAAAATAATTAACTCACGAACACACGTGTAGTCTTCCTCCAACTGTGTATGTTCAGTTGTATGTCGTGCCTCTTTTATATGTTAAGGGTAAAAATACCTCTGCAAACAAGCCACCTGTCCTCGTTCATACACTGGGCCTGCTACACCTACAGGAGCTGCTTGGTCATAGAAACCCATGCTGCGAAGCGCCTGGTGCACAGTTTTCGTACTGATGTTAATGTGAGAGAAGGTTTGGAGTTCTGGAGTCAACAAAGCATTGGCAACTTTTATGCACTATGGACCTCAGCAGTGTTAATTTTGACAGCAAATTTTGATTTAGTTTTAGTCGTAGTCTTTTGACGAAAATGTAATTTAGTTTTAGTCATAATTTAGTCATCTGAATAGTTTTAGTCTAGTTTTAGTCGACGAAATTATCGTAAGATTATAGTTGACTAAATCTACAGTCAATTTAGTCGACTAAAATATAAAGAGTGTAAAATGAAAATGCTTTTTCTTCAGTTCCCTTGAATTAGTCATTATACACACTTACACAAAATTAAACATTTATTAAAAGTTATGGAATATCATTAATAATATTAACATTAGCGTCTCACCTGCTTCACACACACCTGATCATTAACACCACTTTACTGAGATAATATGAGCGTTTTACAGCAGGACACGCTCTGAAAGGTACAGGACAGTGTTCAGGACTAAGATTAGGAAAGGCTAATCCACTGAGGTGTGGAGAGAACACAAACGCTAAACTGGGAAAAAACACTTTACCCTGCATGACATTAAAATGCTTACCTTTGCATGGAGATCTGGGTGACTGGTTTGCAGATGTCGTCTAAGATTTGTCGTGTTTTTACCCGAGACAGTCGCCCCACATGGTGTACACATCGTTTTGTTTGTCACGACGTCCAAGGACAAATGTGTCCATACATCGGCTCTTCTCTTTCTCCCTGCTGACATTGTTTACATAACTTAGTTCTATCGGAAGTAAAGACAAATCACAGGCTAGTTTGGCCTTCCTGAGTTTAATTTGTGCAACTGTGCGTTTGATTGGATGTTTTCCTAACTTGTCCTGCCCTGTCACAAAATGAAATCAGTTCTGATTTGATGTTTTCCTAACTTGCCCCGCCCTGTCACAAAATTAAATAAGTTCTGATTGGATGTCGTCCTCGCCAAGCATTTGCATCTTGTTTTCAATCGTTGACGAAAGTGTCAATTAATTTCGTCATCGTTTTTATCCTTTTAGGTAGTTTTTATTTACTTATCGTCTTGTTTTCGTCATGAAAAAAGGGTCATTGACGAAAACACTGATGAAAATATTTCGTGAAATTAATGAAATGAAATTAACACTGGACCACAGCACTCGGCAACCCTGCTCTGTAACTTTACTTGGTCCGGTACTTCATGGCTGAGTTGCTGTGGTTTCTAAATGCTTTCACTTTGCAGTAATACTGCTTACAGTTGACTGTTGAATATCTAGGAGGGAAGAAATTCCATGAACTGACTTGTTGCAATGGTGGCATCCTGTTAGGGTACCACGCTCAAATTCAGTGAGCTCTTTAGAGCTCTCATTCTTTCACAAATGTTTGTAAAGGCAGACTGCATGGCTAGGTCCTTGATTTTAAACACCTGTGTCAATGGGACTAAAAATACCTGAATTAAAAAAATTAAGAGGTGTGACCCAATACTTTTTGTCCATATAGAGTAGCTCATTTCTCTTTACTCACTCCTGATGATCCGTTTGAGATGCCCTTCAAGATGGCGCTTTGAGACTGAGTTCTGGGTCACAGTCACAAGGACTGAGAAGAGAGGTGGCAGTTTCCTATAAAGTTTATAATTTCATCCTTTTTACCTTCCTGTTGGATCATCTTTTGCTTAGACCATTGTTGGTGTAATCTGGCAATGCTAGTTCTCCAGTGAAGTTGCCAGCATGATTCTGAGTCCTGTATGTGGGTCGCTTATCTGAGTATGAATGTTTAAGTTGCTGAAAAACAAGAAAACCACAACGGAAATAATCCAACATGCCCCTGACAAGTCATTTGCTTAAGATACACTGCCTAGAAGATGTTTTTTTTCACTGCAAATTTTTTAGTTTCTTTTATTTTTTATGATATAGTAATTGTCAAGGGGGAAACGTTCTGTAAGGTGCACCCCATGACAGTCGTGTGGCAGAGGAATAACAGAGGCAATTAGCACCCAGTTGTGAAAAACAAACTCTTTGTCTGCATGATTGCATTGATAGGGACCATTGTTACCGTGAAAATGTTACAACATGGCTCTTATTCATCAAGACAGAAATTACTCATCTTTATTGAATTTGTGCCATTGATTAGTACAAAAACCAGTGTGTAGCTGTTGTTCTAATAAGCACAAGCATATCAATCCCAAGAAGACATGTAAATGTTTTTTTGTTTTTTTCTGTATTAAATTGATAGATCAATGCACCATTACTCACATGCTGCACAATTCTGCTCGACATTATGTAATGTGTGTGTTTCCAGTTTACTTTTTTTTTTAATGCTCCCCGTTGATTTTCGTTGATGCTGTATGCCGAGTATGACGGCTGAAGTAAAAGCTATATATCCTAGAAAAGAAGACCAGCATCTGTACCAGTTCATGGGAAGACACGCCAAAAAAACCACAAAAAAAACAGCAGCCCTATTCCGGTAGTACCCAAAAAAATAGAGATGAGATACAGTCTCATAAACAAAAGTATTCAGGACTGGCTCTGATAAAATGAACATTAAAGTCACAAAATGTAGAATGTCCACTGCTTTGTTTTACTCCACCAAATAATGTATGACGTTAGCATGTTGTACCTGAGAAAGCTTGCATGCTAATGTTTCCAGCTTATGTTACTGCAGGTAAACAC
This sequence comes from Australoheros facetus, assembly GCA_030220045.1. Lineage (NCBI taxonomy): Eukaryota > Metazoa > Chordata > Actinopteri > Cichliformes > Cichlidae > Australoheros > Australoheros facetus. The sequence continues at coordinate 7,336 of JASGAU010352187.1, read as the reverse complement.
ACTTTATTAATCAGTTCCTTTCAATTTATCGTTTTTGGCTTTTTTTGTTTATTTCTCTATTGGTAAAGCTCAAAAGCAAGGAAATTGGTACTGATGTCATGAAAAAAGGCCGAATAAGACAGATCACTCACTCCAGAGCATGTAGCTTGCTTCATAGAAAATCCTTGAAACAAGTTGATTGATTGGATGTGAAATTATCTCTCCCCAGTGGCAAGGAAATGGAAATGACACTAGAAGACTTGATGCTAGATTAAATGACTTGTTCCACTGGATGTTTTCTATGGTGCAGGCCTGGCTTTGCCCTTAAGATGATCCCACAATGGAGAAGGGGATGGTGGGTGGGGGGATAGGTTGATAGCCTAATGGAGTGGATGAGCAATGGCGCAGATGACGCAGGATGAAGGGGTGGCAGTCATTTGATGAATGGGTGAGAGAGGAGGGGGGCAAAGTGGGAGGGAGAGGGAGATCAAATGATAGAGAGGAGTAGTCTTTAAATGCTACATTATGGTGGCTATTCATTTCATTTACCCCCTGTTCTCTTTTCAAGGTGCACATTTTTTTTTATTTCTCTTGGGTGTTTCCTCTCTTTTCTTCTCATTTTCAGTTCTTACACTCATAACATTCATTCCTTCCTTCATTTCCTTGCGTCTTCTTTTCTGGCTCCTTTACTGCTTTCAGTCTTATCCTCCACGTTTCCTGTCTTTTCTTTTTTTTTTTTACTTTAATTTTCACTTTCCGATTTCATGCTCCATCTTTCCTTCCTCATTCCTTCGTCTTCTTTCCTCTCAACATTTCATTCCTTCCACTCCTGCCCCCATCTCATCTTCTGCCTATTTCCCTAATGCCTTCTTAATATTGGCCTCTGTCATTTCTTACCCTGCCTTCATTTTCTCGACTTTGTCTCCTATTTTTATTTCACTACATTTTTCTGACCTCCCTATTTACTAGCTGTCATGCTTAATTTTTCCTCTCCCTCCATCCTCATCTCCTTGTGACCTCTATCGCTACC
>JASGAU010352179.1:0-14116 GCA_030220045.1 Australoheros facetus | reverse complement strand
CAGCACAGCGAGCTAATCGACATGAATGGCCCTACTTACTGTGGCCTATGTGGCACGTGTCAACATGAATTCAACATGAAGAGCTCAAAAAGCAGCCCATCATGCCGCAGTGTAAAGAAAAACCTGAGAACCTGAGTCTGGCAAATAAAAGTGAGAGCTGTTTTCCACAAATGGACAAAACTTGGAACAGTTTTGAAGCGTCCCAGATCATCATCCAGGAGGTCACAAAAGAACCCAGAATGACAGCTAAAGAACTGCAGGCTTCTCTTGCCTCACTTGAGATCAGACTGGGAAAAAAATGGCATCTATGTGTGATGATGTTTGTGCAAAGTTTTGTTCAGACCCCCTTTTAACCCCTCTGTTAAGGAGCAGATAGGGTATACACACATACATTTTTTACATATATATATATATATATATACACACACACAAAAAATTATATATATATATATATACATACACACATACATACATACACACACACACACACACTTGTGCTTTCATAATTACTTAACGACTGTCATACTATTAACTGGTGGCTTATAAGTCGCTTATGGGAAGGATTAACATCATGCTACTGTTGGTGTTGGATGCATCTATTAGTTCAGTTGTTAAATACTAAACATGAAATGCTGTTACCTTGGCAACACTGGTACGTATTACAGTACCAGTCACAGACAAAAAGTGTCCCACATCTCTGGTTCTAGGAATTGTATCTCTTGTCAACTCTGGGCACACTGGTACACCTGGGCACATGAGGAAAAAGAACAAAAACAGTTAAGTTATTTCAACTAGCAAATAAATAAACACTAGTCACCAAAGACACAAGGGGAAACAAGATAGAGGAAAGTTTACACTCACAACTACTATATAGTATTATATCAATAATGACTGCTATGGATTAGTTTTATTATGAGCCATCTCATATGGAGGTCAAATTGCAGTAGCTGGGTCCTAGTATTCGGTGCTATTTGAGTCCCCATGACAGAACTGAGTGTATTTTCTTACCCTCTACTACAGAAAGCAATCCAAAATGATTTTTTTTTCTATCTTTTATTTTTATTTGAAAGATAGCAGATTTACTTGCAGATACTTATTTCGTTTTCCAGACATCTTCCCAGTTTCCAGTTTTTTTTCCCCCCATTAAACAATAAACAAGGGGGGAACTAAAAACAGCAAAATAAATAGTAAAAAACAAGAATAAAAGAGGAACATAAAGAGATGGGGGGGGACACAGTAATGCAACTTTCACCAGTTGGGATGGAGAAATAGAGAGGTTAGAGAAACCCGGCTCTAAATGGGTTACATATTTTATCCACCTGTTCCAAATTCAGTAGAATTTATTTCTTTGGATATTCAGGGTAAAGGTTAATTTTTCCATCTTGAATATTTCTAAAGTAATATCTAACCAGCTATCTATTGTAGGGTTTAGCCATTTTCTTGTAATGTTTTTCTTGATCGCCACTAAAAGGGCCTGTAATAGTTTCCTGTCCATTTTCTGTTTCAGAATAGCGACATCAGCAAGACAGAGCATCACAAAATCAAATGGTATTTCAGTTCCAAAAACCAAGTTCAAAGTTTTATGGATTTCTTTCCAGTAGGTACTCAATTTAGGGCAATCACAGAGCATGTGGTAATGATTGGCTTTTCCTGTACCACACTGTCTCCAACATATCCCTGTCATGTTTTTGTGTTTATCCTGGGCTGGAGTCTTGAAGTACCTTATTACGTTTTTCCAGCCTTGTTCTCTCCAAAATGGGGAACTGGTGGAAGACCACTGGGATCTCCAAATATCTCCCCAGGTTTCCTCTGGAATGACAACTGCTGCTTCTTCCTCCCATTTTTGTTTTATATACAGAGTGTCATCTTTCTCTGTTATGAACAGGGCAGTATATATTCTGGAAATCAATTTCTTAGTTATATGCAGACTCTAGAATCTAATAAAACTCTGATTCAACTCCTGTAAACCCCGTGGTTTTGCAGTTTGTAGTGAAGATGTGGCGTGCCTGAAGTTATCTGTAAAAGTCCTCTTTCCTTAGGCCATATCTATTCTGCATAGACTGGAAGCTATGAAAAATATTATTTTCTGTTAATGTGAGGTAGGTTGTGATACCCTTCTTTATCCAGGATTTAAAGGTGCAGTCACAGTTGGGAGGGAATTCTGTATCAAATACACACCATCTGAACAAATACCAAATTTTTTTCAATTCGTGTCAGATTGACCACATTCCTCCAAATTTTTAACGTTAAACTTATCCAACAATTTATCTCCCCCAATTGAGCCACCAGCCCTCTGTCACCAATCAAGGCCTGTAAAGGAAATCCAGCCAACATTTTAGACTCAATTTCCTTCCACTTGGCCCTATAATCCTTGTTACACCAATACAGAAGTGGGGCCAGCTGGGATGCATAAAAATAGAACTTGAGGCGTGGGAGAGCCATGCCACCCATTTCCTTACTTAGTTGTAGGGTTCTATAGCGGACCCTTGGCTTTTTCCCTTGCCAGATAAACCGGGATATCTGCCTACATTTCGGCCAGAGTTAATATGAAGTTACATTACTCATTTTCTGTCTTTTCATAAAATTGCTTTTGACATCTCATTTGGTGCTTTCATAGAAAGTACTAAGATATTTTGCATAGGTTGCCATCCAGGTTAAATATACAAAATATAATTTTTTGGTTGATCTAATCCAGTCTTCTCACAATGCAAACTAATCTAAAACTGGTGTAGTTGCATGTCTAACCTGTAATGCGGGCATGAAGAGTGGATGCCATTCTCCTCTCTTGTTTTCTGTGTCCTCCATTATGTTTGCTTGAGCCACCATCTGTTAACTCCATGGCTTTCCTGTTTAATACTTTATCAAATATAGCCAGGACATCAATGGGATATGCATTGAAATAGTCACCAACCTGTGGCAAGACAGAACAGACAACATGGCAGAGTAAATGCAGATTAAATAATGAAATATAAGTACGTCAAATTAGCATTTCCACCCTTGAATGGACTGAAATGGATTGAAAACCATCTGGATTCTGAACCATTGGGGGAAAAAGCCCCAGAGCACCCTCGGACTGGCATTGGCGTTAGAATATCAAAGTTGAAGTGCCTCCACTCCGAGTACACCACTGTGGGCTCTTGAGCAGTGCCCTTGAGTAGGGCCCTTAACACCCCCACCCCCCTGTTGCTCCCCGGGTGCTTTCTAGCTGCCCCCTGCTCTGCATGTTGTGCTGTGTGTGTGCTGCATGTGTGATGAGTTAAATGCATAGACTAAATTTCGCTACATGCATGTGTATGTGACAATAAAAAGTTGTTTGTTGTTGTAACATACACTTTGAAAGAATATACAAAATAAACAACAATTAAAGGAAAACTTTTTAATTAAGTCAATTAAACTTTTGGGATGTTGATCTGGTGAGTTATGTAGGAGAGGGGGTTGATTCATCTAAGTTGGTGTTAATGAAATTAACAACAGGTGCACTAGAGGGGCAACAATGAGACAACACCCAAAATAGGAATGGATTTACAGGTGGAAGCCACTGATATTTTTCCTCATCTTTCCTGACTGTTTTTTCACTAGTTTTGCATTAAGCTAAGGCCAATGACACTACTGGTAGCATGAGGTGATACCTCGACCCTACAGAAGTTGCACAGGTAGTCCAAATTCTTAAGGATGGCCGTAGAAGGTCATTAACTCATGAGTAGGACCGGTATCTGCTCCTTTGTGTAAGGTGGAACAGGATGAGCCCTACAAAATAACCTCCAGAAGACCAGTGGTGTGAATGTCTGACCAAACAATCAGAAACTGACTTCAAGAGGGTGGCTCGAGGACCTGACATCATAGCACGGCACCATGGAGCCCAATTGGCATTAGCCATAGAATGCCAGAATTGGCAAGTCTACCACAGGCGCCTGGTGCTTCTTACAGATAAGAACAGGTTCACCACAAGCACATGTGCCAGATGTATAAGGGTCTGGAGAAACCATGGAAAACATTATGCTGCCTGTAACATCGTTCAGCATGACCTGTTTGCTCGTGGGTCAGTGATGGTCTAGGGAGGCATTTCCATGGAGGGAAGAACAGGCTAGGCAAAAGCACCCTGAATGCCATTAAGTTACCTCTCTGGTGGGGAAGGAGCCTGAGCTAGTGCATGTAGTTGAGAGATACCGGCTAGATATAGTTGGGCTCACCTCAACACATGGCCTGGGCTCTGGAACCAGTCTCCTAGACAGGAGCTGGACTCTGTTCCAGTCTGGAGTCGCCCTCAGTGAGAGGGGTTGTGCTGGGGTGAGTATTCTTGGATCCCCTCGGTTTAGTGCCTGTACATTGGAGTCTTCACCGATGGACGAGAAGGTTGCTTCTCTGCGCCTTTGGGCCGGGGAACGGGTCTTGACTGTTGTTTGCATGTATGCACCAAATGACAGTTCACAGTACCCACCCTTGTTGGAGTTGATGGGCGGGGTGCTTGAAGGTACTCCATCTGGCGACTCCATCGTCCTACCAGGAGACTTCAATGCTCACATGGGCAATGACTGCGAGACCTGGAGGGGTGTGATTGGGAGGAACAGCCTGCCTGATCTGAACTCGAATCTTGTTTTGTTATTGGATTTCTGCGCGAACCACAGTTCATAAGGTGTTTGTTCACAACAAACACCATGTTCGAACATAAGGATGTCAATAAGTGCACATGGCGCGAGGACACCCTAGGTCGCAGGTCGATGATCGATTCTGTGATCATATCATCAGACAGGCGGTCGTATGTTCTGGACACTCGGGTGAAGAGAGCTGTCAACTGATCATTACCTGGTGGTGAGTTTGACTGTTGTTGGTGCCTGTTGTGACGGTAATCCCCGAACCAGACGGTGGTCAACGAAGGTGAAGGGAGCCATCAAGTTGAAGGAGTCTGTTCTTGCCATTGTAAATAGCATTCTGTCCTCAGGTGTGGTCCCTGCTACATTTAAACATGCAGTAGTGCAGCCACTGCTTGAGAAACCTGGCTTTGATCATACTGTGCTGGCTAATTATCAGCCTATTTCCAAGCTGCCTTTTCTTTCTAAGGTTTTAGAAAAAAAATGTATATTGTCAGCTGAAACAGTTTTTAGATGAGAATAGCATCCTGGAGGTTTTTCAGTCAGGTTTTAAAACCATTCATAACACGGGATCAGCTTTAAAAAGGGTTCTTAATTGATGATATCCTTCTTGCATGTGATTCTGGTAACCATGTTGTTCTTGTCTTGCTTGACTTAACTACTGCCTTTTATACAGTAGACCACAACATTGTAATATCTCGATTACATCACTACAATACAACACAGTAGGTATTGGTGGCACTGTTCTTAAATGGTTCAGTTCTTACCTGGCAGAGAGAACTTTTTCTGTGAACATTCTTGGCTCTGAATCATCTGTTGCTTCCCTGCCATGTGTCCCGCAGGGCTAAATTCTGGGCCCACTGCTCTTCTCACTATATTTACTGCCTCTGGGTTCTATCCTCAGAAGACATGGAATCTCATTTCATTGTTATGCTGACAACTGCCAAATTTATTTGCCCTTGAAACAGAAGGATGTCCCTTCCATCAAACATCTCCTGGCATGCCTAGCCAAATCAGAGCTGTGGTTAAGTCCAGTTTTTATAATTTTTTATCATTTTCTTTCTCGGTAGCACTTTGAAAGAGTGATCAACACTTTTATTTCATCTGGACTGGATTACTGTAATTCACTTTATTTGGGAGTCAGTTGCTACTCTCACATCTTCAGGTAGTTCAAAATCCTGCTACGTGACTTTTGACGGGAATTCAAAAGAGAGAGAACATGACCTCTGTCCTGGCCTCAATTCATTGGTTACCTGTATAGTTTAGGGTTCATTTTTAAATTCTTATGTTTGTTTTTAAATCTCTGCATGATCTTGCCCCGCCTTAACTCTTGGAGCTTCTTCACCCCTACATACCTTGTCGGTCTCTCAGGTCAGCAAACCAGCTGCTCTTGGAGGTACCGAGATCAAGAAGGAAGCTCAGAGGGGACAGGGCTTTCTCTATTGTTGGTCCTAAGTTATGGAATGACTTACCTTTGCAGGTTAGCGCGGCCCCTTCACTGTCCACTTTTAAAGTTCATCTTAAAACCTCTCTCTTTTCCTTGGCTTTTGTCCCCAACAAGACCTAGTTTTAAATCGTGTCAAATAAAATGCTGGGATTTTTTCCCCCTCCTGGGGACCTCACGCCCAGTGATGTTTGAGTCATCCCAGACTCTGCTTCCTCTACAGGTGTGTCAGTGAGATTAACAAGGTGCTCAAAGAATTTCTTCCACTGCCCGACTATAGCCTCAGCTGAAGTCAGCAGTGCTCCACTTGCACTATAAACCATGTGTTAGAGCACCGTTTTCCCCTCTTAAGTCACCTGACAGTTTGCCAAAAATCACTTTTGAGACCATGGAAGTCTTTTTCCATGGTCTCACTGAACTCCTTCTCGAGGAGGTGGCTGGGGTTAAACAGGTCTGGGCTTCTCTGCTAAGGCTGCTACCCCGTGACCCGGCCCAGATAAGCAGAAGAAAATAAATACATAAATAAATAAATGGATGGATGGATGGAAATTACCGATCATCCAGACTAGGGCTGCAACTATTGATTATTTTAGTAATGGAGTATTCTATCAATTAATCCATCGATTACTCGAGTAATTGGATAAGAAATCCTTTTTTCGTATCAACAGTTCACCTGCATATTTTAACTTCCGTACAGCAGTTTTTCCCTGTGTGAAACAAACAGGGTGGATGAAGCAGCTACAAAGTTCTTGTTTTCTGATGTACTTCCAGCCTCGATGCTCTGTGAAGATTTCAATCCAGAGAAAATCCACAGGGAGAACTGCAGAGGGTTCCACAAAGCCCACACCTGAGCAGGAGGAAGAGGAGGAAATTCCGGCTATACTGCAGATGAACTTGGTTCACACACACAGTCTACCCAAAAAGTGTCAAAATGATTGAAAAGTGCACCAAGCAAGCGTAAGTCATCATGATTGTTGCTTTTCTACCATTCGCACCTATAACATTAAAAACTGTGTTAAAAAAAACTGCATAAAATACAAAATGCACAAAACACACACACACCAGTGCCAACATGGTGTTGCACCACCAAAAATAAGCACAACTTATTGTTTCCCATTTCAGTGTAGCTAGCAAACAATAAAGAACCACTTACTGCTCAAGAGAGAGTCAAAGTGGACGTCATATTCTTGGTTTTTAAAATTGAACTCATTGCTGCAGCCAAGGGCTGTATAAAAGTGACCCCCTTAGACGACAGGGTTCTAGCTAGCGGCTGAGAATTTCATCAGTTCATTATCTATGGGAACTGTTCTATCAGTGCAATTAGCAAGCAGGTGTGCACCCCACATACACCATCCCATCGCTGATTTAGCATATTAGCTAATTAACAGAAAAGCTGGCAGGAATCCTTCATCAAATCAGCTGATCAACAAGCAGCACGGTTTGTTTTACACTAGTGGTGTGACAGTTCACACCACAAAACGTTTTCCTCAGGCCAGTAAAAATATACATGGACCAGTAAAACTCTGAGCCACTGACCTGCACTGGACACTGAATTATTATTAACATTAATTATTAATAGGGATGTGCGCAACTAGTTGACTAGATAATTAATCGTTCCTATTGTCACTAGTTGGTACCAGATGTACTAGTCCAGGGGTGTCAAACTTAATCACAACACAGCGGTGGATACATGCTCTGATTTTTTTTTTTTTTTTTGGCAACATGGAAAGTGTCAAAGTCCCTGTTTGCATCTGCACCTAATGCAGGTGCAGCTTGACTTGAAAAGCTTCTCTGCCTCATACAGGTGTGTAATCACACGGTCCCGTCCCTGAATCTGCAGGTTTAACCAACTAACGAAGCACTAAGGTGCTTCATTATGTCGCACAGAAAGGCAGACTCACACAACCACCTTTCATTCTGGAGCCCTGCTGAGGCTTTTCTTTTACTTTCCATGGACTGACAGATTTCCTCAGGGAGCTCATCACACCTGTGTGATAAGGAACGTCACCACATTCAGAAGCGGTTTCCTCCAGAAAAGACTCAAACTGACGGCGATTTAAACCGTTGCCTCTTATAAAGCTGACTTCTCCTTTACCTCAGGTAGCTATGGCTCCTGTGTGATAAGGCATGTCAACAAATTCAGAATGTATTTCCTCTGAAACTGCCAGTGATTTAAACCTTTGTTTCTTATAAACTTCACTGTCTGTGTTACGGTGCTTATGACGCGTTCTGTCTTCAGGACTTTGCTGCACAGAGTTTCTTGGTGTGTGACGCACTGATGCACTGTCAGCTCACCTGTGCAGGTCTCCCTCTGCATCTTCTCCCGCATCTGTCCTACCATTCTGCTTTTCCCCGCACATCGCAGGCGCGGAAAAGAGACACAAGGTTTACCTCCGATGTCAGCGATCAGGCCCTTTGCCTCAGCCCTGTTTGGAAAATCCCTGTTTTCCTCTTTTTGTTTGGCCATTTTGGGGGTCAGGCTAGATTCAATATCACTGTAAAAAAATGCTGACCAATGTTTTTATCCGTTGATCACTGATCAATGGCGACCTGGGAAAACGTTTTAGCGCACAGGTCTTGGCCTGTCTGGCATCTGTTGCAGTGCATTGTGAGATTTATAGTATAAGTGGTGGGAGCACTATTAACCCTAACCCTAACCCTAAACATGAACTATTTAGGTTAACCCTAACCCTGCAGGCTATTTAATAATAGCTATATGAAATTATATAACGGGCCGGATGTGAGATTGGCACATGTACTAGTTGGTTAGCCTAATTGTTAAGATTTTAATTGACGCCGTACATGGTTGTCCTAAATTTTATGCAGCCATCTGCAAGCAATTAGAGGTGCAGCCCTGACATTATTATAGAACTCTGTTACTCTCATATTGTTATTATGCCTAACATTGTTAGTTATTTTTTAATTTTTACAACGTAACCTAAAGCGCACCTCCAGGGAAATACCGTCATTTCCTTACGTGCATTTCCGACTACTTCCCCCAAGTTTGTACAAAGAAGTGAAACAACTAGAGGGACAAATGTATTGCAGCTTAAAAAAAAAAAAGACCACAGCAAAGACTAGGACCCAGAAGGGAAAAGAGTCCCAGCATTTTATGTTTCACTTGGCCGGCACCGCATCACCACATGTAAAACACTAGGACACAACCAAAAGGTAATTAACACACACAACGCACCTGCACAAGCATAAACACTGGCAACAGCACCAGCCACTTACCAAGGTTATGGCATAGCTCTACAAAGACCCAGCACTGAAGTCTGAATCAGGGGTAAGCTGGAGGAGGAGGCTGGAGGAGAGGGAGGTCTGGGTCTAGGCTTCACTGCTCAGTCTACAGCCCCGCGACCCAGCCCCGGATAAGCGGTAGAAAATGGATGGATGTTTGCATTGTATTATTATCATTTTAGATTTTAACTTTTATTGAGATGTGTCATGAATTGTAGAACGAGCCCTGTTAATAATGCACAGCATTTTCCAGTGGCAATTTATTCATTTTTCCAGTGTTATTTTCTCATAGGTTAATGATGCCTAAACATCATTTGCAGTAATGTGTTTTTTTTTCTTTGGAGTCTATTTGGAGTATAACGTGTAGTGTGCATAATGCCTGATGTGGTGCCAAACAGTTAAGAAGCATTTAAAATGCAATTAATTTTTGAAGAATGCGATTAATGATTTCAAACGCTTTTGTTTAGACAGTTTTTGACCGCGTCCTTAAATTTAACCTGATATCCAAGTGTTTCTGAGTTTTAGGCTAGTCAATTAATCTAATTTTTTCCCTTGTTTAGTCAACTAAGAAATTAGATGCCAGGAACATCCCCAATTATTAATTTAAATTACTAGCATCTTAGGACTGCAACAATTCCTCGAGTAACTCGAATAATTCGAGTATAAAAAAATCCTCGAAGCAAATTTACTGCTTCAGTGCTTCATTTAAACTCTGCAGCGCTCAGGTGTCTCCATGTACGTGGAGCGTTCCACCCACATCAGCACTATTACAGTTCTAAGTAGTGGTTGTCTTCTTCTTCTTGTGGATTTAATGGCAGTAGACAAACCAGCTTAGAGCTGCATTACCGCCACCTACTGGACCGGAGTGTGTATCAGGAGTTTAAAAAACTCAGATTCTAAAAAGTTCTCAGTCGCTGTGACGAAATCTCTTGAACACTGTCATTGCTGACATGTTTTTCCACGCCTCGTGCTGAGAATTTCAGCTGTCATTTTTTTTCTCTACTTCAGCTCCCAGAACGGATCGACCCTCTTCCCCATTAAAATATTTTTTATACTTTAATCCCTGGTTAGTGAGTAAATATAGACCTGCAGCAGAAATGTATTTGGGAGAATGCTTGTGAATACAAAGCATTACAACATTACCCTCACACAGCCCCCAGTTTTTCAACATAAACACTGATAATACAACAACAGCAGTCAGCTGTTTTACGTGCAGTCTGTCTGTACAAGCGCAAAGAGGCGGAGAGCTCAGGTGGAGCAAAAGTTAACGTTTTTTCTAGTGTCCAAAAGAAGCTTTTACCGTAACCACCATTAAAACTTTACTGGGAAACAGCTGGAGGTCCTTCATCAACCACCTGATCAGTAAGTGAAGAAAAGAAAACTTTGTAGCTGCTCCATCCACCCTGCTTGTTTCATACAGAGAAAAACTGCAGTAGGAAAATTAAAATATGCAGATGAACTGTTAATACGAAAAAAGTATTTCTTATCCGATTACTCGAGTAATCGATAGAATAATCAATAGAATACTCGATTACTAAAATAACATCTACACCATCATAAAATTTCTGCAGCAGGAAACATTGCATCAAAGCACCGGGCAAACTCTAATATTGACATGCTCATTTTTCTTCACTGCAGTCACCACTGCTTACAGTGGCTTACAGAAAAACACTCACTTATTCACTAGCATACTTAAACACACAGACACAAATGTGTCGTCTGTGATGCAACGTATTTCAAACGTCACCCCCGGCTTTCCGAAACTGTTTGAATTTTTCCAATAGGACGAACAGTCGCGTAATTCCATATCCAACGTGTGTTTGATTAGACGTCTCAGTGGTGATCCGCTTGGTGTTAATGGGTTAATAAGAAAATAGTATTTATTATCCAATTACTCTGTGGAATAATTGATAGAATAATTGATTACTGAAATAATCAACCCTACTGTAGCTCATGAAATATTCAAAATCTTCACAATTTTACAAACATTCTGAAACTGCTCCAAAATTTGTAGACAGTGTTTTGCAGATGGGTGAATCTGCCCAATTTTACTGTTCAGAAACTTTCCCTCTCTAAGGTGCTCCTTTTATACCCAATCACATTACAGACCTGTTGCCAATTAATCTTAATTGCAAAACGCTCCTAAAGCTGTTTCTTTTAAGTACACCTTACATTTCCAGCCTTTTATCGCCATCCCAACATTTTTGCGATGTCTCGCTGCCATCAAATTTTAAATGAACTATTTTTCTTAAAATGTAGATTGTCAATTTAAACATTTGACATATTTCCCGTGTTCTATAGTGAATAAAACATAGGTTTATGGGATTTACAAATCATTGCATTCTGTTATTTTACAACTCCATTTCCCACTGGGGGAACCAGGGTTATATTAATACTATACTGAGTTTTACCATAACACATGACTTTTTAAACAGACATCCAAATCTCAAGTTAACTGGTTACTTCTGTACACAAAAAAAAACTTGTGACCATTACCTCCATATTAGCTTCAAACAATGTCATGGCATTAACCACAACAGGGTGATGGGTGACTTCATTAGTGTCTGCAGTAAGCTGGAGAATGTCATTGTGATGATGATCTGTCAGATAGGATTCAAACACCCGACCAATCAGGGCCTCCTGTTCCGGGCTTATCAACATGATGAAACAATATGATGCCCTGCAAGTACATAGACAAACAATGCACCTGATGTTTCTAAAGATTTAAATTACACAAAAGCCACACGCTAGACTTGTAAAAATCCCATCAACTAAACCAATTCAGCCAAGTTTACAACAGCTTTCTAAGACTTTACATTCACAATTAAAATATCTTTTTTTCTGGGTCTTCCAATGCTTATTACCTTATCTGGCTTCACTTACCCTAACATTGGCAATCATGCTAAGAAGTTAAACAAAGTTGTTAATCAACTCAGTAAATCAACCCATAGTTACTCAGTCCAGCTGCACATAAAAGAGCCAGAATACAAACATGGACAAGTCTACTAGCAGCAGAATGGCATTTTATAAATATAAATGAACATAAAACCGTAACATTAGAAAATATGACAAGGTTAAGCACAAAATGCAGGCTAATAGCAACACAGCTCCTGCAGTCAAATCAGCAGTGTGTGAGAGGAAAAGCATAGTACAGTATGGATGCCCTGATATTCTAACCTAACCTAATATAAAGCACTGTGCATTTTTAAAATGCTCTGTGTGGTCAAAAAGACTAGAGAAGAGCTGTGCGTAAAGTACATACTCTACTAATTTTATAAAGTGGTAACAAGTTTAAGGTTTAGGGTAATAGTACTAGATCGAGGCTTATTAAAAAAATTTAATTAGGTTAACTTGCCTAAAACTGCAGCCAACAGCACAAAAACCCGAAAAATAATTTTACTCCCATTTATATTTGCTTTTTTTTTTTTTTTTATTTGGGGACATACAGATTTTTGGCAGATACAAGCAGCCGGGGTTTGAACCACAAACCTCCCCGTTAGTAAGTGACCTGCTCTACCTCCTGAGCTACAGCCAACCCGAGTCAGTGCAAAGTATGAGAGGCATTTAATCATAATTTTCTCCACAAATACTACAAGCTTCAATAATATGGAGCATCATATAGCATGTATAGAGCCCCTGAAAACCGATAAGCCTTACTCAAGCATCATAACAGCACATCTTTTCAATAGACTGTCAGTAAGGCTACTTATAACAAAAATGCAGTTTGATTCGTTTACAATGGTTTTTTTGCTTAGTACACAATTCCATATGGATGGTATCATCAACCACAGTAATCAGTATTGCTCTCCATGTTGTACTGCATGTTTCCAACACAACGAAAATACTAAACAGCTTATCTTGTGAATATTTTACGGCTTAGCTTATGCACCCTGCCACTTACCTCTAAGAGTATATACCTGAATAGCGCTGTAGTGGTCGGAGCGCTGTAATAATATAAAGACTTCAAATACCGTAAATCACAAACGCAGAAACACGTTCTACTGAGAAACTTTCGTGCTCACTATCAGACAGCTCACTTACGCGGGACTGAGTCTGTATTTTCTTCTTCTACAGCTTCTTCTTCTTCGTCTGATTTCTTATCGGTCGGCAAGCAACGAAAGAGTTTGTTAATGCCACCAACTGGTATGGAGTGTATATCAGGTTTCTTCCCATGTTCTGAGCTGAAATTCAGTCATAACCCAAAAGTAGCCGGCCTGATTTATAGCATGTTTGACCCGAACATTAAATAAAATCTATTTAATAACTAAACAGATTTTCTGGGATCTTCCCCCAGGAATTTGGAGCATTCTGTACTTTCTTTGGGTGACTTTTAAAGAGCAACTTGTGTCTTTACTGCGGCAGTTTTTGGTAGAAAGTTAAAATAGTCACCGGCAAACAGTTCAGCATATACTGTAATTTAGTAAGACATTCTGTATTCTTTTTTTTTCTTTCAGGTCCCTTTAGGGGGTCGCCACATCAACTGCCTCCATCTGACTAACCCGACTATCGTCTTTCTCTGAACACACTTCCCCGTGTCACCTTCTTTAGTCTTTGCAAAAGCTTCCAACAGCAACAAAGGTGGTCGGTAGATTAGGTTTCACCAGATTAAAGACCTAGTTGAAAACAATGTTGCCAAATTATGCTCATTAAAAATAGTTTTAAGTTTTTTTTAAAAATACGGCCTTTCAACATTACTCCCACCTATGTGTTACTGTGAATTGAAGGAAATGTAAATAATATAAAATTATATTTTAAGGCTGTGTGTGTGTCTGTCTGTGTGTGTCTTTGCTATTTCAGCCTTTTCTATATTTCTTGCGTGTTCGTTTTAATCGAAACAGGAATG